>JAQGDQ010000522.1:0-141960 GCA_030141605.1 Tubiluchus corallicola
TGAAAGAGCTATTATCGCCAACTGTAAATAACAACCTACACCTACATAACAGAGACTATTATTACCCCACTTTTACCCTAAATACCACGCATCAGGCAGGGCAAAAGCAGGTACCATTTTTAAAGGTCTTTGGTATGACACGGCCGCTGGTTCGAACTCACGACCTCCCAGACGGAAAGCAGACGCATTACCACTAGACTAAACCGTCTGGTCTAAAATACAGTTTTAACGCAAAAGGAGTGCAGCAATGTAAGTTAAATTTTGAACAGGACATAGGAAATTCACAACAGCAGGGATAGAGCAGATGGCATATAGTATACAGCAAAGTCCTCACTTAATGATACCCCACTAAGCGAAGTTTCATTTTAACAATACTAGTTTTTTCGGGCCCCTTTTTGAGCTAGCGTCACATGTTTCATTTTAGCGATAACTTCCTATCCTCACTTTAAGCACTATATCTTGTTTACTGCACTTGCACTTTATAAATGAAGCCTACTGTTTAACCCAGATCACTGTATGGTTATTATGCTGGTAATAATTTGCCGGAATAAAATTATAACAGGCAGTCAGATCACAATGATTCGTTGCTTTTCCACCTTTAGACAAAATTCTTTAGTTGACAAAACGTTCTCATGTTACACAGTTAATTACTGCATTCACCTCATTTGCATATTAGCAACAATAAAAATGACCCTAATAATGAACACATCTATAAATACAGGTATGATTGCATAGCAAAATCGTTCATACGTCGGCAATTAAGCATTTATAGTATTCACATATCCTGAATCTCCATTTCATGAGGATCATTTTGATACCAAGCTCATAATTCTATGTTATCTCTAAGCTGAGATAATCCACGTTGAAGTTGAGGTGCAGGCTGCGCACTGAAAAACTTAACCTTGAGAAAATCACTGTTAAAGTCAGCCATTGTTTTTGTCGTGTCTCTACAAAACACTTATTAACCGTACAAATGTTGGTTGCTACGGACTTTGCAAGAACACATTGAAGTTATGTTTAAATCCAGTAGATGGCTCTTCCAAGATTTGGGTTTGGCAACAGAAGAAACTCCGAAGCAAAATGGCTGCTTCCAGGAGCAACAATCAGCGTTTAAAAATACGAGTTTTTTTTACAATTGCAGTACTAGTTTCTAGTCAGAGAAGTGAATGCAGTGTCATAAAATGACATTTTTAGTATTTTTTAAACATTTTCTTGATAATTTGTTGCTAGAATAAAAAAGTCCAATATATTTAGCACCTGTTTTGCCAAAAAACCAAAAATTGACATTTGACGAAATTTTTGGTACATTCTACTTTGAAGCATCATAATGTAGTTTTAACTATGTCGACTTACTGACGATTTTGGTTTGCAAGCACACATATATGCATGAAGATCATTTTCAACTAAATTAACATACATTAAAAAGCGACCAAATAAGGAAAGCATTTTCACCTGTACTATTCTCTGATCTCTCAGAGGCTGCACTAACGTCGGCGCCTCCTTTATCTGCTCTACCAGTAGCTCGGCCGTGCAGCTGGCCGTACCAAACTGATTAGTAGCCTTGCAAGTGTAAGAAGAACCGTCTTCTAGTGCCACATTCCTGATGGTGAAGGAAACGGAACCGTCTTCGACCACGTCAATGCTAAATAATGATAAATAAAGCTTTTATTGTTCATTTATTTCACATCAACACAAATACACAATTTATACAGTAAAAGAAACATTACATTTTCTGCTAAATATGTCGTGTAGTTGAATGTCGACTACGTCTATATTCCTGCTAAACCTAGAACAGAAATTAAGACCTTAAACTACGAACTTTATGCACGAACAAGAAATAATAACAAAGATGAATTTTGCTTAAAGGAAGGGTCGAGTTTTCTGGGAAATTACGCTTATTTCAATGTACGCGAAAAATGTTAGAAAGATTTAGTAACAAATATTCTCAATTTTGTGTTTGCCGATTTCTGTTGGAAATTTTTCGTTTTAAGAATTCTAAAAATGGGTCCGTGTTATTGGACGTAATGCGTTGCTGTCTCTTTCTAGACCTTGTAGCTGCTTCTTTATTGTTTATTTATTTCACTTCAACACAAATACACAATTAATACATTAAAAGAATTCAATCAATCAATAATTCAATGAATAACAAACAGTAAGATACATAATAGGAAGCAAATTTTGGAAGAAAGGATTTACACTGTCTTTAGACGTAGGTCGACCTATGGTAAACAGAGATAGTGATATCGCTACTTCCTTTAATACTGGTAGCTAAACAACGTTATGTACAGCATCATTACAAATATACAAACTTGACTCTCAAAACACTGTGGGGTTGAAAGATAAACAAGAGAATTATCGCTGTTGTATGTTGTTTAGTAAATTCGTATACAGTTTACTTTGAGCACATAACTAGTTTAGATATACCATAATTTAGGTTTCCTATATATACAAATGTAAAGAACCTAGCCATTGGGGGGGGGCAAGCAAGCCCAACTCAGTGCCGGTCCCAAGCCCGTATAAATAGGGAGGGTTAGGGTCAGGAAGGGCATCTGCCTGTAAAAACTGAGTCAAAACCTTCTATGAATGAGTCGGTGAGACTTAAAGGTAAAGTCCACGAAGATAGTGGTCAGAGCCGCTCTAATCTATGGGCTGGAAGCAGCTTCTCTAAAGAAGACCGAAGAGACGAAAATGGGTGTGATGGAGAGGAGCATGTTGAGATGGATGGTGGGAATAACAAGAAGAGATAAAATTAGAAATAATAATATCGGAGGAACAGTAAAAGTAGTGAAAGCCTCGCAAGATTGCGATGGTATGGACACCTGAAAAGAAGAGTCGGTGAAGATCTTGTGGGAATTGAAGACATAAATGAAGAGATGGTCAACAACAGGAATGCGTGGAGAAGACTCATTCAAAATGGCGACCACGAATAGGGAAAAGCTGGGAAGAAGAAGAAGATATATACAAATGTAAATGTGTTGCGGGCAATCAAAAAGCAGGGCTTAAATAATCTAAAAATTTGAAGTGAATCATATGATAAAGAAAACATTAGTGAATAAACAATAAAATAAAATAATAACAAGTTGTTTACGTCGTACTAAATTAAGTACAATTTACGGAGAAATATGACACGAAATGATGATTATTAAAATGGCTCATACAACAAACTTGTACAGCCAGTAGCATGAGAAAAGTCTGCAACAATATCAAAATAGGTAAAATAGGCGAAGCGGCATCACGTGTGTCGCCATGCAATTTGGTTGGAATTGAATTCAAGAGTTAAGCAACAATGGCTACGGCAGGCACTAGGATTGTCTATAAATTTGAGAAATAAGTGGTTTTTGTTACTTTATGCGAGGTAGACAATATGGTGAGAACAGGTTCAGCATACAATTATGTGGCCACCTTTATTAACTGGTACAGATTATGCAAAACAAGGCATCATTGATAAATCTTTACAGCTGATGTCAACATAGCACAATCTATTATCTTTCTTCCTACCATTTCCACTAACACATCCTTCTACCCTTCCTGTGTGATCTAAACTTTCTCCCAGTTCTTTTTTTTTATTCACTCATCCATTCTTTTTTTATCGGGTTCACATGACAGTGGGCTTACAAGCCTTTGCTTCTCTAGCCCCACTGCAGTACAATTATTCTTCTATGATAATGGTAGTGTATGAAACATAACAATTTAATACAGTATGACGTAATAATTTTGATGTCACTGTGTGTTTAATGTCATTGTAATGTACTGAATGTGATAATAATAATAAATACAAAAATAAATAAATAAATAACTCATTAAATGCTTCTCAGGTGCACACTAGCCTTGGCAAAAAGATGAAAACTAGATGTTAAAAGGGAAGGAAAAAGAGAATTTTAAAGCATCTTTCAATACAAAGGTGTTTTTTCCTGTTCTTTTCTGATTTCTGCTTTTGTAGGCGAACTCGAAACTTAAGTTCGACTTAAGTTTCAAATTTGTGAAAGCAGTGAACAAACTCATGCCATCACCGATTACCTGTACTTATCCGTGACGATGATCTCCGTATCTTTCTTCAAGATGCTGATCTCCGGATGCGGGTTACCGGCAACCGTGCACTCCATGATTGTATCCTGACCCTCTTGCACGATCAAAGATGGCAGCACCGTGGTGAAATATGGCGCCTCTCCTTTTGGCAGTTCTTCTACAATGAAAACAAATAAGATTTTATTTCCAGAATACTGATTTTCCATGACCAAGATAAGCAGAAATTGAATACCAGTACACATATTCAAACATTTTTGTGTAAGGACCTGCTTACATATACATATATATAATGTGTCGGCCAATCATTATGTTTCGAACTGAAATTGAAACTGGGAACCTGTCATAGCAAAATTTTATTTGAAACCCACATATTTGGAAAATATCGGTTCACAGTGAATATTTTTGCAACACTTCCGAATTTCCCAGAGTTTTCGTCCCATTTTCATCATTTTCCCTGCCATTTCACCAAATTATCTTTCTCCCTGATGTTTCAGGATAGCCCATATTTACCAGGACCGAGGGTGCACTGCCGTTTTGATAACTCTTGGACTAAATTGAAAGCGGAATTTGCCTAATATGTTGATCAACATTCAAGTTTATCAGAAGTCAGTTTTTTAGATCATCAAAGTTTCCTCTTTTCTACAGAGGTTGTCGATGTAATATTGACAAAAGTGCTCCGCATAGTGAATAGACTTCCAAAAGACAGCCTTGTCATAATAATGCACACTACTAAGACATGCAAAACTCACGAATTTGGGAAAAGCAAGCTTTATAATTGGCTAAATGGGTACATGGTTCTGATGGATTGTGAGCTACAAAGAGGAAATCTTAGGCCTGCTGTATCAGGCTGGGCTGGCAGCTCAGCATGGGAGTACCAATCCCTGGTCTTGGGTTCAAATCTCGACTAGTGCACAGTTTTTTAGCATCTCCTTTCTTCAACTCATTACCGGTAATAAGTAGCAACTGTTGAGAAAATAAACCGGAAAGGTTTTTGAACATTCTGCCATTCGAGGTCGTAATCTAATTAATGATAATCTAATTAATACGACAGACTAACAGTCTGCCGAACGTAGTTGGATACTAACCAATCAGAGTCAAAGGTGCGACGGCTTCGATGGTCGCGAACTCGTTCTCCACGACTATCGTGTACTTGCCGGTATCCTGCTCCGTAACGTGCTCGATCCGCATGACGGACGTGTACATGTGGACGTCCTGGTACAGCGACACCTTCACCCTCTCCGTCTCGACGATTTCGGTGTCTTCAAAATACCACTTGACCTGGATAGCGACATTTTCAATAAACAGTTGCATCATCGTGATAAAGTTTTGGTTTCTCTCAGAAATGATGTGGTAAAGAACGATAACGGTAGAAGAGACAATGGCAACAATGCCAAAGACAATGCCAACGATTCCAAAGACAAAGGCAACAATGCCAAAGACAAAGGCAACGATGCCAAAGACAATGGCAACGATGCCAAAGACAATGGCAACGATGCCAAAGACAAAGGCAACGATTCCAAAGACAATGGCAACGATGCCAAAGACAATGGCAACGATGCCAAAGACAAAGGCAACGATGCCAAAGACAATGGCAACAATGCCAAAGACAATGGCAACAATGCCAAAGACAATGGCAACAATGCCAAAGACAATGACAACAATGCCGAGGACAAGGCCAACGATGCCAAGGACAATGGCAACGAAGCCAAAGACAATGGCAACAATGCGAAAAGCAATGGTAACGGTGCCAAAGAGAATGGCAACGATGCCAAAGACAATGGCAACAATGCGGAAGACAATGGCAACGATGCCAAGGACAATGGCAACGATGCCAAAGACAATGGCAACGATGCCAAAGACAATGGCAACAATGCCAAAGACAAGGCCAATGATGCCAAGGATAATGGCAACAATGTGAAAGGCAATGGTAACGATGCCAAAGAGAATGGCAACGATGCCAAAGACAATGGCAATGATGCCAAAGCCAATGGAAATAATGGTTGCAGTATTAAAGAAAATGCAATGTGAGTTGACAAAGACAATTTGAACAAGTCCGACTACTAGCTTGAAAGTTTACAGGTTCAAAATGCTCTTCCACAATGTAACAGAATCACTAAACAATGCTGTCTAAGAACTGATTCCTACCGTTGGTTTCGGATTGGCAACGAAGCAGGCCTTGAATTCTGTCGTGCTCGACTCCTTCACCGTTTTCTTCTTCGGACGCTGGACGAACGTCGGACGCAAGCCTTCCGGCTCCTCCTCTGATGATGAAACCTCCTTGCGCTTCTGCTCTTCCAGCAAGTCGATTATCCTACACAACGATTTATGAGAAATTTCAGCTTGGTGTTTAACTAACTACTTCTACTACTTGACTTACTAGCCGACTAATCACCTGCATCATGGAACGTTAGAAACTTTATTACAGACCCGTAAATAATTTTCACAATAATAACATCTATAATATGACATAACCGTTTACCATGACTTAATAAAAAAGTTGATAATAATAGTAAAAAAATAATATTGTTATCGATTATTCGTGATCATGCAGATGAATTAATGGTACCCGGGTGTGTCGATAATTAAAATAGTCGACATTTTCAATAGGGTAGTGTTTGCAGACTGGCATAAGTTTAAACCTAAAAAACCCTAATAGATACTTATGGTACTTGAACTTTTAAACTAAATTCAATTTCTTTTCACCTTGTTTTTACTTTGACATCAATAAATAAACGATCTTTTAATTCTTTTACACATTACGCATCAACTACAAGCAGGGCCTATTTCAAGGGGGGAAAGGGGGATACTTCCCCTGGGCCTCACCCTGCAGGGGAGCCTCGCGCCAAGGTAACATTTTTTTGCTTTATGAGAACATACTGCCTCCTCTCTCTCTCTCTTGCCGAACGCACGCCGTTTGCTAGTATTGACAAGTATTAAGAACTGGTCTTGAGAATAAAGCAGTTTTTTCTTCAATTGTTCTTTCCCTTAACGACTGTATAACTCCATATTTTCTCTTCGAAAATGCTTCTCCGGCCTTCTAGCAGTTCAAAAATTTTCTGGGTGCCAACCATGGTAGCCACCCCCCATGGGGCCTCACACGCCCCACTTTCCCGGGCCTCGCCTAGGCTGAAATAGGCCCTAACTATAGGCTATTAGGTCTAATTTGTTTATTAAATTCACATGATATGATAGCTCACTAGCTTGTTTCAAGATGTCACCTTGAAGGTTAACAGCAGCTATGCTCAACTCTTGAGTGCCGTTTAGTCTGACCTCTTGAATGTTATGATATTAGACAATTGGCATGCAAAAAATCTCGTTAATACTTCTTTGGAGGTAAGGATGATTTAGGGATAAACTAGTGGCGTTCACTGGCTAGACTGAAAGCAGGGCAATGTAAGACAGATATTTATAAGATTGTATACTACTTGGTGACAAAATTTCATTTCTTAAAACACTGCATATACCACATTAAATAGTTAGAATAAGAGAAGAAAATTTTAAACTATATACCAAAGAACTTTCCATACAAATTTCCATTATACATACTTGTTAGAAAAACTTTATGTAATTAGAAAAGAAAATTCTTCATAATTTCCAATTACATTTTTGCTTGCTTAGTGAAGTGTGAGCTGCGAATGCTCTGACTATTTGTTAATTTTTTGATTTAAATATGATCTAAAACGCTTAAAATTTTTTACTTAAAGACAGAACGATAAAATGACTGCGCTTAACGGTGATCGTGGGAGTTTAAATTTTCAAGTTACTGATGCAATCTCTACATGCAATAAGACAAAATTTCAAGACGGATTTTTAAGCTTTGTTGACGAAGCGTTTTCTTGTAACGTTCCAGGGTTAATAATAGCTATATATTTTACTGCTAACAGATGGCAGTGCACAGTTACAAGTTGTACCAAACACTAACGATAAATCAACGTACGCCAATGAATCTAAACAAGTTTGCGTGGTATGATTTTCCGATAATCATCGAATCGATAAGCATCCCTAGTGGTCAACAAGCATATAACTGTGCAAATCTATTTACAAGCTGGGTGTCTAGATGCACGCCCGATTTTCCGGAAATGTTCAAAATAAACTAAAAAGAATCGTGCAAGGTATGCTTAAAGATATGCAAAAAAACTTACAGTTGGTCAACTGGCTTGTCTTCTGTTTGTACATCTTCTGCAATGAAAGAAACAACAAAAAATTAAAAGAGGTAAAAATTTTTGAAGAAAAAAATCGACGATAATGTACTAAAGCCACATAGCATGCTTCTACAAAAGATACGGTAGTTGCCGGTATCTATTATACCGTACATTTGATGAAATTGTTGTACTAAAACACAAAAGTTCAAAAAAATCCAGTGAAAAGATTTTCCTAACATTACATGAAGACGTTGAACAAATGCATGATTACGCACAACGTAAAGCAATGTTCTCCGGAGCAATTAATCTTTAAAAATAACAATGGAGATTTCACGCTTCGCTGAAACACGCAAACTATTAGTGATTACATTCATATAATGTAAGTAATAGACAAACCTGGAGATTATAACGTGCTGATGTATGGCATACATGCAAATAGACGTGATGACCTCAACAATGGATTCCACATAAACTTCTGATGTAATCTTGCTGAACATGCAAATGGATGCGGTGACCTCAACAATGGTACAAGACCTTCGTATGATTATTGGCATAAACAATGACTTCTGATGCAATCATGCTGAACATGCACATGGATGTGGTGACCTCAACAATGGATTCCAGAATTATATCTTGACATAAACTTCTGATGCAATCATGCTGAACATGCAAATGGATGTGGTGACCTCAACAATAGATTCCAAAATTTCATCTTGAAATAAACTTCTGATGCAATCATTCTGAACATGCAAATGGATGTGACATCCTCAACAATTGATGCAAATGGCTGTGACGACCAGAACAACGGATGCTACGCTTCTATTCATTGCTGGTGTAAACATCAATTCTGGTGTACAAGATGCCTTTTTGTAATTATGTGGACCACGTACAAGTGCAATTGATTTGCAACTTCAAGCAAGGAAATCAGGCATCTATGACATTACATGTGTGCGTGGTCGTGCATGCGATTAAATTACGATGATCTTGCAACTGGATATAGTTCAGATAATGCCGATGGTCAGTGGTCAATTGACGATGGGTGTCGTTTCTGTGCTTGCCAAGTGATACTGCTCAGCAAATCAGCTCGTATCATTCAAAATTGTAGTTAACAGCTACACCTTGGAACGTTGCGGGTTCTGACATGGATATATCCATGACTTCAATGGCTAACTTACTAATACGTCAACATATTTAAGGTTTCTGACCGGGCGCTACCACGAAAAATACCGATTGCAGTTACACCAAACTGATTAACGCTAGACTTGTTACTACACGTTTGTGCATTAATACTCAAAGGTAAGCAGACTTCGTAACTTACAAAATTTCTAATACCGGATTGTAAATGAATAAATGTCAGTTAGTATTAGTTGGCAAAAAAAAAGAATTAATGTGACAGGAAGTAACAAAGCAAATATAAATCGTTTAATTTCATCAGGTGATTAAGGTAAATCATGCCCCTCGCTATTCTAAAGAATTGCCATGGGTAAATAACTCAGGTAATTAAATGTCCATAGTCATGTGAGGCCGTAGCTCCATATCATCAGTAAAGCTGGGTTCACTAATGCTTCCTTGTAGCGTACTACCATCAGTGTCACTCGATCTATCCAGGTCACCCAAACTTTTACACCTGATTGCATTATCTTTTAGACCAAAGACGTATTCTTCAGCCCTGTATGCTGTTGGATGCAGCATCATAATGGGGAGTGGAGCATGCTTCACTTCTGCTTCAACTTCGGTAAACTCTCCCACGCTGCTGTAATCACTCAGATCTTCATCATTTGCTAATGGCGCAAAGAATGCCTTCTCGACCAGTATCGGTTTGCGAATCACCGTTTCTTCTTCACTGCTGCTATCTGCGAAACCTATTTCATCATCGGTTCCCTCGGCTGCGGGATTCTTAGTAGCGACGACGTCTTCTCCGCCTCTCCCTCTAGTGGCTTTCAGTTCTTCGGGGTGCAAGACGGGCATGATCTGAATGAAGTCAAAGTGACTGATTCTTGACAAATTTGGATTACTACGAGTCCTGAACCTAAAATCTCCTCTAGATGGACCCTGAGACACATGCTGCATGCTGAGGTATAACGACTTTTGTTTGTTAAGACTGGAAGGTGAACTTAAACTCACATCATGGGACAAAAGCTCTTTCACTTGTAAGTCGTCTTCACTTAGGCTGTCCGATGACGCAGACTCAGGTGATGGCACTTTGCCATGCCTGGATTTTCTAGGTGATTCTCTGTACCAGTCTACAACTTCAATCTCGTCTATGAATTCTGAAGATTGTGTAATGTGTTTCTCAACAAATGCTACTTCAGCTTCCTGCTTAGTATTCGCATCTTTTGTTACATATCCCCCATTTCCATTCACGGCATGTTTGTTCCATCCAACTATTTTTTTAAACATTTTCCCAATACCTGTCTTTTGCTTAGTCTTCTTTTTATCAGTGTGCACACACTCGAGTGATGAAGCTTTGTCTATGTCTATATCCACTAAGGTCAGGTTTCTTAATGGTCCTGGCCTCAGATCATCAAGACTCTTAGAAAATCTAACTCGAGGTTCCTCTTCATACTCTACAAGGTCAAATGATGTATCACTGTCAAAGTGTAGCTCCACATTTGCAGACTTTTCTGTAGTTTTGGGTTGTTGCTCAACTACAGATAAAAAATCCTGTGTAACATATTTGTCTGGACTAGGTAAACCATCAGAGACAAATACTAGCTCTTGGACTTCGGAACTTTTTTGTAATACTGACGCAGAAGTTATGTCTTCCGTCTTTATTAATGTACTCAGAACAGACTCAGTGGCAAGCTGTTTGTATGTTTCAGACACAGATCTGTTGCTCACATCTGAAGGCTTTGGTTTTGCACTTGTTGGGAACGAATCAAGCAATGTATGTGTGACATTTTCTGAAATAAGCTCTTCACTCATAGATGGGACGTCACTTACAAGATTAACATGTTCTGGAAATATTGTTTCATCTTTACACCTCACAATGATGCTTTCATTTAGTTCAAGTGGCTTGTGCTGTACATCAGATATAGCATGCTTATTAGTGTCTTCAGAAGGCACAATGTATAATTCATGTTGAGGTGGTGTCATTTTCTGCTTTGCATCAATTACATTTGATGGCAAGAGATGAACAACAGCTGGACTTGTGTCATCTAAAAGTGGTTTAATAACAGCTGGATTCACAAACTCATCCTCATGAACTTGGCTAATAGTTTCCTGTAACTTAATTTCAGCAGACATTTCACCTGATGCAAGTTTTAGCACAGCACAATGATACGCGTCTGTAATGGGTCGCTGATGCATGTAGACAACGTATTCATTTTCTTTCTTTTTATATATCCCGGAAACACTCATTTCAGTTGTCGTGAACGTTTCTGTTCGTAAAACCGGATCATGTATCATTGCTGATCTCGTCTGGGTTGTTGTGTTATTTTTTCGCTTGCCATCTGACATGAATGTGATCGAATCAGTAGTCTGTTTGATGGGATAAATTCCAGATAAGTTACTCTCAAATTCTACTTCCTCAAACGGTTTGGCTTCTTCAAGCTTAGATTTCTTTCCCAAAGTGACTGTTACCTGCTCTTCAAGAGACGTATTTTCTTCAGTCTTCTTACCAACATCATCCATTGGTGTAGCCTCGTAAGTTTTGCTATCAAAAGTATTTACATGTTCATTACTTAGTAATGCAAATATTGACTCTGCAAAACTCGAACTTGCTGGAATGCTAAGAGGAGCACAAGTTTTTTCGTGCCACTCGAAACCGCCATCGATGTCTGTTTCTAAAAACTGAGTTGTGTCTTCACTAGGTTGTTCGTTTGATTTACTTTCTGTCTTGTCACGCGCAGTGCCGTGCCCTACTAAGCGCCTTGGTTCTTCAGTGTATTCCACAAGGCTGACAACGCTTTTTCTAAAAGAGGTAGAGAAAAAGGAAATATTTGCAGTAGAACTACCATCATCATTTGAACCCTGTTGATAATTTTCGAAATTTACACACTCCAGTGGAACTTCATCAGGTGCTTGGAGCAGATCATCCAGTAGAAATTCCATTCCGGTTAAATCAACTTCAGGAAATGTTTGAGGTTTCTCTTGAAATTGCTTTGGTAATTTACTCTCGGTGTGCTGGAGACGTTCGTCTTGACTAATAATCTTGTCTAGCGGTGCAGGTTTTTCTGTGTGCAATTTCTTTTTTATGACATCAGGAATTGGTCGTTCTGCAACTTCCAGTACAATTTCTTCTGGATGCATAGCAGGTTCAGCAAGAGACAATTGCTCAAAAGGTTTTGACTCGGATTTAAAGTGCTGCTGTAGAAACTTTTCGTACCATTTGGTATCATCTTCAGAAATTTCGTCTTCCGAAGCACCTGTACTGCTCTCATATGTTGTAAGCTGAGGTTGAACAGAATGTGGATGCTCTTCCAAGATTTCAAAAACAACATCAAATACATCGTCTACGATCTTTCTGACTGTAACACTGTCAGATTTTAAATTTTCTGTCTCAATTTTACCAGAAATTCTGGCATCGTCTTGCTGAGCATTGGAACTGTCATCAAGGGCATACATATGAGAATGGATAGGATAAGGTATTTGTGATGTTCCACTTCCAACAGGCATGTCAGTGTTGTACTCTTCTTCCGCTATTATCTGTTGATACAATGTATTTAACGAAGCATCATCTAAAGACAAAAGCAATGATTCTATCATTGATTCCTTTTCGCTGACCAATTGATGTGAAAGATGAGCAATAGCAGAATCACTCCGAGCAGCATCTTCCACCTCAGTGGAAGGCACTGCATCTTCATCTGCTTCCAGTTCAGTCTCTTTCATGTCTGTAATTGATTGATGTTCTTGTACACCCCCATCATTTGATTGTAGAAAGTGGCCATCAAGAAATATACTTTTTGTCTTTTCATCTTCTACATCACTAACAGATGAATCTGAAAGACCACTCCTTTCGTTTTCATCTAAAGACTGCTCTGCTCTTTGTATTCCCGATGAGCTATCAGACTGTGCTAAAGAAATGCCCGAAAAGGATGTTTCCGAAATGGTTGGCATGTGCAGATAAACTTCCCTTGAAGCAAATTCACCTTGACTAATTTGACTAGGATAGCTTGAAGTAGCATTATCGTCATCATCAACAGAAACTGAAGAGTCAGAGAGTCCAATATCCTCACTCTCTTGGCTGCTTGAGCTGTCTGAATACATGTCATCAGTTTGTTCAACGTAATACTGCGTTTTTCTGACAACACTGGTATAATCCTCTGGCATCGTTTCAGTTAATATTGCATGCTCCTTCCTTTGTTCCAACTTCTTCAGCAATCTAGTGAATAAGCTTGAACTTTGAGTGACTTCCTTCTCCCCAAAATTTACAGAATTTGCAACGGCCATCTCTATAACATCACCCATCGAATAGTTGTACACAGGAGCTGATTTATCCAGTGTTGCACTTTTAGTTAAGCCAACATCATATTGTTCAGTATCTTCACATGGTTTTTCAGCTGGCGTATCCGACAGGGGTTTGGGGTCTGCTTGTTCATTACATACGGCTTTAACATGCTCAGCATCTAAACTTATTTCCAAAGAATTTTTAACCGCTTTTTTGCCAACGACTACAAATGCTGTTTCACCAGTAGCCTTCTTTGGTGTTGATGTAACAACAAAAGTCGTTTCCAAACTAGTTTCAGCAGCAAAGCCATGAGCATTATCATCGACGTCATTAGTTTCAATAGTTTCTGGTAAGGTAGTATCAGGTGAACCAATTACAACAAACTTTGCCATTTCACTGTCTACAGTCTCACCATGAATGTCTTTGTTATCGGAATCCTGTTCTTCGTCACTTGTTATCTCTTCTGAAGAACTGACAGCATCATTTGAAGCGGCATCAAATTCCACTTCAAGTGTGATTTCTGCAATATCGGTATCGATATTCTGATCAACATCGCTCTCATGTTCATGTGTGAGCTCAACAAATTCAGAGACAGTGATATCGTGGATTCTTGCTATCTCTGTTAGGACATCAGTCAAGGATTCTTCCCTCTCTTCAGAAGCATCGGCTTTTTCCAGCCTTTCTTTTTCATCAACTGAAACATGATACTCTTCCACATCTTCAACATTTTTAACCTTGTCTAATGTTAAAACTTCAGTTAATTCTGCTTCAGCATTTGCTTCATCTCGACCAAGCACCACAATGCCAATGTCTTTTACAAAAACATCATAGGCATCCTCTTTTAAATCTCTCTTGCTGACTTGCAAATGGAAATTGGTTTGTTGAGACAAAATCGTTTTTGAAACTTCCTTGTTCAGAGTTTCTAAGGAAAATTCCTGACTCGGCAAATCAATTTGTGCCTTTTCTGGCGAGTGAACAAGCAACTTATCCACCTCAGTTGGTGGCAAATAAGGCAAGAAAACAGTTTTGTCTAATAAACTATCTTGTTGCAGAAAAACAGTATCTGGTCTGTGTGTTGCTTCATGAAGTACAATATCTTGTTGCAGAAAAACAGTATCTGGTCTGTGTGTTTCTTCATCAAGTACAATATCTTGTTGCAGAAAAACAGTATCTGGTATATGTGTTTCTTCATCAAGTACAATACCTTGTTGCAGAAAAACAGTATCTGGTCTGTGTGTTGCTTCATGAAGTACAATATCTTGTTGCAGAAAAACAGTATCTGGTCTGTGTGTTTCTTCATCAAGTACAATATCTTGTTGCAGAAAAACAGTATCCGGTATGTGTGTTTCTTCATCAAGTACAATATCTTGTTGCAGAAAAACAGTATCCGGTATGTGTGTTGATTCATCAAGTACAATATCTTGTTGCAGAAAAACAGTATCTGGTATGTGTGTTTCTTCATCAAGTACAATATCTTGTTGTAGAAAAACAGTATCTGGTGTGTGTGATTCTTCATCAAGTACAATATCTTGTTGCAGAAAAACAGTATCCGGTATGTGTGCTGCTTCATCAAGTACAATAGCTTGTTGCAGAAAAACAGTATCCGGTATGTGTGTTGATTCATCAAGTACAATATCTTGTTGCAGAAAAACAGTATCCGGTATGTGTGTTGATTCATCAAGTACAATATCTTGTTGCAGAAAAACAGTATCTGGTCTGTGTGTTGCTTCATCAAGTATAATATCTTGTTGCAGGAAAACAGTATCAGGTAACTGCTTTTCTTTAGCCAATAAATCATCAGGTTGAAGAAAAATGGTGCAAGGCAATTCTTCAACATCGTCCACTAATAAGTTGAGTGCAGTTCCAATTAAAAGGTTTGGTAACACCACAGCATCAGCTGACTCATCTCCATGCTTGGTCTTTTGGTCTGATGCTGATTCTAATGGTAGAACTGCAAACAATGTCTCTGCCATACTGCGTTTAACTGGATAGCAAATGGGCTCTGCACTTCTTTCTGGTTTTTCCTCAGCATCTAAAGCAAACAGAGATTCAGCCCGACTCAGTGTTAGAGGCACAATATATGGTTCAACTGTTCCTACTAGCCCTTTCTCGTATGAATAAGTAACCCAAGGGTCTAATACAACAAGATTTGGTGTAGCTTGCGGTTCTTCAACAATAAAAGGTACCACTGCTTCTTCTGTTGCATCATGAAAAGTGAAAGAACTCAATGGTACCAACAGAACGAGGTCTGGTTTAGCATTATCGCCATCCTCAAGGAGAACCTTCTTTTCAAACACCGGCAAAGGTTCTTCACCAAAACTTAGGAAACATTTAGGCAAAGCTTCAAGTCCTTCTGCATCAAAATCTATAACTTCGGGAAACTGCTTTTGTTCATCTAATAACACAGAATTTTCCAGAAATGTTAAACTTAATCGAGATTCTGAATGCCGTAAGCTTTGAGAATCTAATGCAATTTCGTCTACCAAAATGTCAACGTCGGATACTGAAATCCGATCATATGAATCTGGTTCTACTGCAAGGGTCTCTGTACTTGGTGCAGATAATTGCTTAGAAGCTGTCTCGATGACAGACAAAGGTTTTACTTGTAAAATCATATACTCTGGCAAAGCCTCGTCTTCGTCTAGTGAAATAGTGAAATCATGTTTTGTCAGCTCTAGTGGTGGAGCACGTAACCTGTCTTGCTGTGTTAACTGAGCAGCACTAAGTTTATATACAGGCTGAGGTGGTTCCGGTAGAAATATCGTTTCTGCCATGTTACGTTTCACAGGATAACTAACAGGCTCTGCACTTCTTTCAGGCATTTCATGATCATCTAGAGCGAAAAGCGATTCTGCTCGGCTCAGCCTTAATGGCGCAGTTATTGGCTCCACAGTTCCTACCGGTCCGGTTTCACGCGTATAGGTAACTGATGGTGCAATCATGACAACATCCGGCAAAACAGACTCATCGTTGATGATAATATTCAATTGTTTTTCTTGCAAATCTTCAACATGTGCGTAATGTATAAAGAAAGGCTCAAATTTTTTGCCATCTGCAAGAACAATCTCATCTTCATATGTTTCTTTTTCACCAAGCTGTATGCCGTTTTCGAGGAAAACCACATCTGGTGATTCACTGGTTCTACCAAACAATTTTTCCCTGGACAGAGGTTTGGACAAATCACCGATTTCAGCAAATGTATATTCTCTTTGTATATAAACTGTCGTTGGGAAGCATTCCTTTTCACCAAACAAAATATTTCGCTCCGAAAATTCTACATCTGGTGTATCAACAAGTTTTTGTAAATCAGCAGCTCCCTTTTCTACTGTAATATCTTGTTCTACGGCAACATTATCTGGTGTTTCCTCGAGCTCATCTATAAAAATGCTTGGCTCCAAGAAAACTAGTTCTGGAAACGATTCAGCAACGACATCGGGAAATTCTTCGACCTTGTCCAATATAATGTCCGGTTCAAGAAATGCTGCTTGAGGCAAATGTGATTCTTCTAGTAAAATATCTTGTTGTACGAACATGGCACCTGGTGAAGTTTGCAACTTTTCTTCTAGCATTAAATCTTGTTCTATCGAAACTAATGGCAAGACTAGAAAGACAATGTCTGGTAACTCTCTGACATCGTCAAGTAAAATTTCTTTTTCCAAGTAAACAATTGTTGGCATTTGTGCCGTCTTGGCTAGTATAATTTGTTTGCCCATGAAATCCACACCTAGCAACTGTTGGCCTTCATCTTGGAGTATCTCTTCTTTTAAGAAGTCATCAAATAGTGAAGCGTCGCTTAGTAACTGAACAGTTTCTGGGTGCGATGCTTCTTCATCAAGTAAAATGCCTGAATAGAGAAGAAGAAATGTTTGTGGAAATGAATCTGCTTCAAATAACCTGTCTTTCGCTTGTTCTGGAGGTGCAGCAGCGAACAACGTCTCCGCCATACTGCGTCTCAACTGATGCAATACTGGTTCTGCATTCCTTTCTTGCGATTCATCAACATCTAATGCGAACAAAGACTCGGCTCGACTTAACCGCAATGGCGCATTAATCGGTTCTACAGTCGCCTCAAGTCCTTCCTCGTGGCTGTATGAAACTAACGGGTGCAGGAAAACAACGTCTGGTCTGGCGTCTGCGTCAACAATTATAACACCAGTAGGACGAGGTGCACCAGGTAGATCAAGAAAATTTGGCTTAGCTAAAACTTGCAATTTATCGTATTCTACATCTACAGAATCTACTGTGGTGGGAAAATATTCAGGGTCGTCCAAAATAACGTCTTGTTCCAAAAGCAAAGACTCTGGAAAAGGTGCAGCATCAGCGAATTTAAAAATTTGGGGTAAGACTGTATGGGGAGTTTGCATGGATGGGTCACATTTTCCTAATGGTACAATATCTGGAAAATGGGGTTTCCTTGACAGAATTACATTTTCAAGGAACAAAGTATGATCTGGAGAAACTGCCGAAAAACCTGGCCGATCTAGCTCACCTACCTCAGGATAACCAGGAATAGCTAAATGACAAAGAAAAACGTTTTCGGGGAAAGGTTTGTTCTTGTCAAGCGAAATTTCTTGTTCTAGAGTAACACTTTCTGGAAACAGTTTGATCTGGTCAAGTAAAATTTCTCGTTCCAAATATACAGTTTCTGGAGAAAGAATAGTTTCCCCTAATATAAATCTGGGAACACCTCTTTCCAAACCAATGCCAACGGGCTGTTGAATATCAACCTCTAAAGTTACATCGTCTTTAAAGAGAAGCTGAGAAGCCAAAGACATTTTTGCATCAGAAGGCAATGGACAAGAGTCTTCATCCTCATCTTCAGCCCTATCAAAGCTAACAGTACTTGTAGTTTCTGATTCTACAGTGACTTCAGTAGTTTCCTTTGCACTGGGTACAGGAGCATGTACGAAAAAGCTGGAACTATATTCTGTCAGCTCAGGCATACGATGTTCGAAGGCATGCTCGTCGCTAGCAAAGTTCGATATGAACAATTCCGCAACTAAATCTGTCCTTCTCTGATTGTCTGCTTCCGTCGCAACCTTTCCATCCTTCTCGGGCAACACAAGATGATAACTAGTTGCATAATGGCGTAGTCGCAACCGTTCTAGATCAGCGCATGCTGTTAAAGAAAAAATCATGCACAACTATCAAACATATTAGTAAAAAAACGTGGGACGGTTGTTAACAAGGGGTTCACAATAACCAGATTAAATTTCTTCATTAGCAGATGTGGTCCAAATAAGTGTAATGCTCGAATCATTTCTTGGGAATTTTAATCACAGAATGAATAAAACCAATAGAAGGATGTATCTTAACAGTGGCGGCTCGTGTATAGGAGCTGTGCAACTGCAGCATCCCTTATTTTCACTCAGTACTATCGATAATATTCAATAGAATAAGCGTTTTTTTATTTAGTTCTTTCTTTATACATGTACGGAACCGGAGCACCTGAGGGTAGTACTGTTTACTTCACAGTGCAGCACAGTGCGCTACAGCAACGCGGTGTTTTTTAACTGCTATTGAGAAAATAAAGTTGAATTGAATTGACAATTGTTTGATTGTTGTGCGCATGCAGCCATGTGCACAGTACTGTACCTCACACAGTTTGTTGCCAATTGTCACGCGCTTACCATGAATGGATTATAAGTTTGAACTGCGACAATTTAGGTTATTAGTAAGGAAAAAATATCTTTTTGTTTAGGATTTTATCATGTTTACGTGTAAACTTCCGTATGTTTATTTGTTTAAAATTACAGTTACAAATTACGACATTAAAATTACATACGTTTGTTTCGTTTTACACAGTATTAAAACAATGGCTAAAAATTTTCTGAAGCAGCACCCCACGAATTTTAGCAACAGCCGCCACTGTATTTTAATATTAATTATTGTAATTAAGATGAAAAACTGACATTTCAGTGGTGCCTGCTGACAATTTCAGTCACAATGATAAGAACCGTCAACCAACAAGTAAGAAGAAAAATCGTTGAAAAAATAAATTCACAAGATTTTGTTACTCACCAAAATACCTTGATCAGAAGACCAACTGACAATGATGATTAAGCAAAGTATTTTGATGAGTAACAAATTCGTTTGAATTGATTTCTTTAACTGTTTTAGGTATTACCTGCTGGTTGAAGGTTTCTCACATTGTACAATGAAAACAGCAGGGACCGCCAGAATATCTGGTTTTTGTCTTAATTACAATAGATTTCGTTTAAAATACATCCTTCTATTCGCTTTATTTATTCTTCTATGATCAATTTCAAGGTAAAGCATTACAATGTTAAATTAAACGTCACAAATGTTAATAACTAAACTGCTTAAAAACAGCAAATGAGCAGCTTAAATTTTCAGTAAACTATCTTGCTAGCCATGCGTGTGAATAAAACTAAAACTTCGTGCAAATTTACGGGAAAATCAACTGATCTTTCAACAAACTGCTTTTTTGTCATGCATCATAATAAATCACACTGTTTTTGCCGTGCCGATTCATTCCTTTCTCGCACGGACATCTTCCTCTTCGTAGTTGGATTAAACTTCACTTACTATGAAACAGCGGTACGAGAGACGAGATTAAACACGTCCGTCAATGCACGTTGAGTTTAACCTACCTGGAAGCAAGACTGGGGTTTTGGTTACCGCCTCTCCGGCTCGGTTGATCGCCAAGCACTTGTACTCTGCCTGATTCTCCGGAGCAAATTCAGATATGACCAACACACAGGTCTCCTCATCTGGACGGGACACCTGACAGAGCAAAAATGATTATTAGCAGAAAAATCTTAGCGATTAATGGCACTAAATCTATTTCTTCAATTGTCAACTGCCTACGAACAAACATTAAAACGTAATCGCAATACGAAAGCGATAAATTGTTCGGAGGAATTACTAGAGGCACCAAATAGAAATCAAAAATTTTAAGAATATGAAACAAACGAAGGCAAGTAAACAACAAGTAAACAACAACTTGTTTACAACAATGCAAGTAAATTATGTTCTGCTTTCAGATATGTTTGCCAGTCATCAAGAAAGAAAAATTAGATCAAATGAAATCTTTAGTGATGCTTGAAAGAAAATTAGATCAAATGAAATCTTTAGTGATGCTTGAAAGAAAATTAGATCAAATGAAATCTTTAGTGATGCTTGAAAGAAAATTAGATCAAATGAAATCTTTAGTGATGCTTGAAAAAAAATTAGATCAAATGAAATCTTTAGTGATCCTTGAAAGAAAATTAGATCAAATGAAATCTTTAGTGATGCTTGAAAGAAAATTTCACACTTAAACCTATTTTTTACCGGGGCAGTCAAACCTCTTCATACTGCCTACTTTGGGACAGCAAAAAAAAACTGGTGTTAAGCGAATTTGGCGTTATAAGAAGGCGCATTAATACATATGTATCCATGCAAATACACGCATTTTGTTTTGCTAAAAATCAGGATCGGTCTTAAGTTTGGTTGCTAATAAGCTTTTCACAGCTTCGTTGTGCGCATGCGCAGAAGTTAATGGTTAAGTGCACCACGGCAACGCGTCTTAACTACAACCGTCACACGACGTGCGTAAAGCAAAGCTGTCTGCTGATTCAATTCAGTAACATCAGTTGTTTTACGATCACTTGACTTAATTATACATTAGTCTGTGCGTAGAGTTAAGGGGGGCATCATAACGAGGTCTTACTGTACTTTCAACCAGTCAAATAGCTATGTTCAGTCAAACCTCGTTAAAACGCACCTCTGCTTTATAACGCTAACCTTGCTCAATGCTCAAATTGTTGACGAAACAAAATATCTATATTTACAAAGACGTGTATACGTTAATGCCAAAGTCATTTAATGCCAACTTTTTTGCATTCCTAAAACAGACGCTATAAAGACGTTTAATCTATTCCACAATCTATTCAGAGGCATTGAAAGTTCAGTTGTCAGACAGCCACGTACAATCAAAGCCTGTTATAATGCGAAACTCGATTAACCCCAACTTTTTTGCAGTTATGAAGTTGACGGCGTAAAGAAGTTTAGATACTCACCTGATAAACAGTTGAATCGTGCGGAACCTCCTCATTGTTTACGAACCAAATGACATCGGGAACCGGCTGACCTCTGACCTTGCAGATCAAGGTAGCGGGTTTTCCTTCTTCAACTGTCGTCGGTAGAAGAGGATGGGTGAACTTTGGTGCTTCGTCAGCTTCTTCAGAAAACAAAACATGTTCCGTCACGTCACGTTCATTTTGATCAGCTACGCTAGTATCTTTGTATTACGTAACTTATTGTTTGCTTAATGTTACAGGGTGTCCCATTAATATCTTCCCAGTTTATGATCTGGATGCAAGCGCTAATTGTTAATTTTCATCCTGATATTCACATCAAAGCTTTTCAATAACTTTATTACTGGTTAAAATGGCTTCAAGCTACCTTCAAGGTAGGCTTCCCTATGGATTAAGTAAATGGTGTTCAAAACATCATATTGCAAAGTTTAGAATAGAAATTATGTCTTCATCAAAATCACAATGCTGGTCAATTTTTCTGAGCCAGCTAGTGGTTAGAAAGGAAGAAAATCACAGGTAAAAAGTCAAAATTTTACAAATGTGTGCTCACATAGCAAAATTGTCCAAAAGTCGGCAATTAAGTTTTTCTAGTTATTCGCATATCTTGAATCTCCATTTCTTGAGGATCATTTTGATACCAAGTTCATTACTCTATGTTATTTCTAAGGCGAGATAATCCACATTGAATGTGAGGTGCAGGCCATGCAGGAAAAAAATCTTGAGAAAATCGCTGTTAGAGTCAGCCATTGTTTTTTGTTGTGTCTCTACAAAACACTTAGCAACCGTACAAATGTTAATTGCTATGGACTTTGCAAGAACACACTGAAGTTATGTTTAAATCCAGTAGATGGTTCTTCAAGATGAAGATCAGGGCTTGGCAACAGGAAAACATGAAGCAAAGTGACAGCGTCTAGGAGCTACAATCGAAGTTTGAAAATAAAAGTTTTTCACAATTGCAGTACTAGTTTCTAGACAGAAAGTGGATACTGGGTTATAAAATGACATTTTTAGTATTTTTTGAACATTTTCTTGATAATTTGATGCTAGAATATAAAAATCCAATATATTTAGCATTTGTTTTTACAAAAAAATTCTGTTTATAAAAATTTTTTTGGTGCGTTCTACTTTGAATCATCACAAGGTAGGTCTAGCAATGCCAAATTGTGGACGGTTTTGGTTTGCAAGCACACGAATCTTTCTGATGAGTTAAGAGGCGATGCAATTCACAGCATTTCGAGTTGATCTTTAATATTATTCATATTTGCATTTTAAAACTGGAAGATACTAGCCAGACGCCTTCATGTGCTGTGAGAACACTTAAAGAGGATACTTAGTGGCTGTTTTATTGTATCTTATTGTATCTCATTACACCTGGCAAAGTTCAGATTAAAACCTGCACCTTAAATGCAAAGTCGACCATTTGGAATTTCTTTTAAAGACGGCAAGCCGTGCACAGAACTGTTAACTAAAATTCTGAGTAATGCGCAGTAGTTAGTGCAACGGAACTCAAAGTAAATCTGAATTCTAAACTAATTAACGTAGCCGACCGACAGGCAAAAACGACAAGATTGACAAAACCAAAGATGCCACAAAAATTATCGGTAGCTATAATGATATCTGTTTATCATGGTAAGCCTACAACTGCTGTTAAACTAACACGCAACGCAAAAAACGTAAGAAAATGCAAACAAAAAAGGAAAAGGCAAGGAAAGTTCGTAGTCATAGCAAGACAAACACACTCGCTCGTCAGGCATTTAACGCAAAATCATCCATCACTCACATGAGTAGTATGGCTTATTTGCCTTTGCGTCGCTTTCATGAGTTAACTAGCGCTTGAGGTCTAATGCAGAAATGTGGCATGCAGGCAAATAAGACATATTACCATACTACTCATATACAATAAAGCACAACTATAAACTCACCCCCCCTCTAACAATTTACACATGCTAAAGTACAGCATTAAACTCATCCCCCTCTAACAATTTACACATGCTAAAGTACAGCATTAAACTCCTCCCCCCTAACAATTTACACATGCTAAAGTACAGCAGTGCTTTTACAAAGTCAGTAAAAAATTTGACAATGCAGCAACACGAATTGTGACGAATTTATTTGAAATCGGAGTTATGCAGCACAAGCGGAAAACTTCGGTAATCCAAACCATGCAGTATTAGTGGAAATCTTCCTCTTTTAACATGCTTCTTTGTTCGTGCAATGACATACTGTAAAAAACAAAAGGATTAAATAAACATTGTTTAGTAAATAATATTAGTATAAATAAAAACAAAGTTATTCTTTACGTTTTATACATGCTATTCTGTTGGCAATTTGTTGTACTCTTTGCAGAAACAATGCTATATTGACAAGTCATGTGTAGAAGTATTTTTGTAAATTTTGTGAGTGTAAGTTCTTAGTTTATAAGTTTCCTGGTAGTATTTTTGTGAGTGTTTTTAATATTCAAATAATGCTTGCTAGCCTTGTATGTCTATTGAGTAAAATTATGTCTGAGATTCGACTACAGATGGGAATTTTATTACACTGAGTTTTAGTTGAACTTTGACCTTTAACTTCATTTTAGTTCATAGAACAAGTTATGTGAAAGGGAGAGAAAGAAAGAGAACGAAAATCAGAGCGAGAGAGAGAGGGGGAGAGAGAGAGAGAGACAGAGAGAGAGAGAGAGAGGGAGAGAGAGAGAGAGAGAGAGAGAGAGAGAGAGAGAGAGAGAGGGAGAGAGGGAGAGAAAGACAGAGAGGAGAGAGAGAGAGAAGGAGAGAGAGAGAGAGAGAGAGAGAGAGAGGAGAGAGAGAGAGAGAGAGAGAAAGAGAGAGAGAGAGGGGGAGAGAGAGAGAGAGAGAGAGAGAGAGAGAAAGAGAGGGAGAGAGAGAGAGAGAGAGAGAGAGAGAGAGAGAGAGAGAGAGAGAGAGAGAGAGAGAGGGGGGGAGAGAGAGAGAGAGAGAGAGAGAGAGAGAGAGAGAGAGAGAGAGAGAGAGAGAGAGAGAGAGAGAGAGAGAGAGAGAGAGAGAGAGAGAGAGAGAGAGAGAGAGAGAGAGAGAGAGAGAGAGAGAGAGAGAGAGAGAGAGAGAGAGAGAGAGGGAGAGAGAGAGAGAGAGAGAGAGAGAGAGAGAGAGAGAGAGAGAGAGAGAGAGAGAGAGAGAGAGAGAGAGAGAGAGAGAGAGAGAGAGAGAGCGAGCGAGAGAGAGAGAGAGAGAGAGAGAGAGAGAGAGAGAGAGAGAGAGAGAGAGAGAGAGAGAGAGAGAGAGAGAGAGAGAGAGAGAGAGAGAGAGAGAGAGAGAGAGAGAGAATGATTACTGAAATATTATAGAACAAATGCAGAGTTTTCTATTTGAATGGGTCTCCATGTTTTAATCTCTAACACTGCTGCTAAGTTTACGAAAATAATTTTGCACGTTTAATGTTCAACGTTCTAGCATCTTTACTGCTTTGAATTAAATTAACTGTTGCATTTAATTACAGTTCCATCTTTCAATATGTCGTCAACATTATCATCAGCATACCACGATCACGTGGTTTACCATATGCAGCATTGTATGCAGTGCTTCGAACATTATGCACATGTTACAACATAAAAACCAAACCAAAGATATTAATCTAAAAAACTTTAAGTGCTTTTATTGCTACAACTGTGGACATTTCAAAAATTTTATTCCAGAAATTTTGAACATGTCACAAAACGTTCAGTTTCTCATTCACAAATACTCATGGAGATGTTTAAAGGGATATACCTGCAGACGGCAGCTTAGATGAAATTTGCCGCAAAATATCAACGAAAATAGAAAATGCAGAAGACCGCCGTGACAATAAAAGCACCAAAGTAGAGTAAACTATCAAGCTTGCACTTTTTGCACGTTGTGTTAATAATCAACCCACATGACACAAAGTTGGAGGGGGGAAAATGGTAATTTTAGAAAAGTCAAGCACTGCATTACTGCAACTACATCCCTTGCACAGACAAGCAAACACAAAGCATTGTCAATGTACCGTATTTTCCCGTGTATAAGAGACCCTTTTTTGCTCAGAATTTTCACTTTAAAAATAGGGGGTCTCTTATACATGGGAGTAAGTCTTTTCAATAAGATGCATAAATTGTGACACTAATGATTTTAAAGAAATAAGTGCTCTACAACTGTTTTGCGTGTCGCGTTCGACTATGAAGCGGTTGTAAGCAATACAAGCATCGTGACACAGACATTATCTCCTCGTTTTCTCTTTTCCTGTTACAGGTTTGCAGGTACGCACTTTAATATATACCAGTACTCTTTTTCTACAACACATTAACTGGTTTTATTTTGTTTTCAGTACCGCACTGAGTTGAAAAAAGTTGTACTTTACCCTCTAAAAATGTCCGTCTGAAAAAACTTTTTTCCAGAATTTTTGTCTAAAAATTGAAGGGGTCTCTTATACACAAGGGTCTCTTATACACGGGAAAATACGGTACTCCAAAATACAATGTTCCGAACCAGGAACTAATTAGGAAAATAGAAGGAACATTGCAGTAGATGTGCTGAGAGATTTTGATATCAAAACACAATGAAAGGTGGTAGAGCGATAAACCATTTAATAAGAGACAATAATTACCGTAAGTGTGCACCGTTTAGCATCCAAACATAAACGAATGAAAAATACTCAAGTTCATCAAGTTGGATACTTTCAATTACAATTGCTATTTAGTTTAAAATCAGGCTAGAAATCTGCACTATGACATCACAATGACGTAATCACAATATTATATCTCAAAAGTGTATTTGTTTTTTGTACGTTCCAATATGTGCAAATTAAGGATGTTTCTACTGCAGTGTTCATTCTGAAACGTCGAGTAAATGATATAACAAAAAGATTATATTTAAAAACTACTCATAATCAAATATTTTCCAGACAAAAAATTTGACAACGAGTTTTAGAAATGTCTTGGTTTCCGCTACGCTGCTTCTTGAATGACAAAGATAATTATTAAAATGTTAAATGCAGCAAATTACGCTTAGTATCAAAAGAAGAACCATGTCAAGATGCACAGAGCACCAATAACATATTATTGATAGTGTCCTTATTTGTTTCAACCCTAGGAGTATCTTAAATTGTTATTGAAACTATTTACAAATGATGCAAATGCAAAACAGCATAGGGGAGTTTATAAAAACTGGATGTTTTACACAAAAAATTATGAACCTACTATGGCCTTTAACAAAAAAGAAATCACATCATTTTAATTAAAGAAAACCGTCCACCGATAGACTGATGTGGAGAACAAGAACAACAGAAATAACAACAAAACTGGCAAAAGTGATCGGCGAGGGATTTCATATAAGTGATAGTGAGATGCAATTCTGCAAACTGACGATCCTGGATTTAGAACCAACGAACCCACCGCTTAAACTTCAAACTTAATGGTATATCCCTGTACAGTCATGTTCAGCCATTTTCTGATTGCATGTTCTTAACTAAGATTCTTACAAAAATTTAATGTAAAAAATGAGTTTGCACAAGACCAAGAAATGTTCCTTGTGTGACTGCTTGTAATGTAAGCGACTGCAAATTATGTAAAAAATACATTCAGACTACTAGTATGAATCTTTTAAAATACCTTAGAACAAAATGCTAATGTCAAAACTGTTCATAGCTCCATAAACTAGTAAAATACGATGTGGCAATGATAATAAACCAAAGTAACAGCTTCAGGAATAAAATGCTGGCAATAAAAGCTATCAGAATCGACTGGCCATGTTTCTCTTGCTCATAGGTAGTGTGTTCTAGCGGACCTGCTAAAACTGATGTGGAATACATTTCTTTTCTTGACGTGGTAATGCCGCCATTGTGGAATGTTTCCATGCGGAATAGTGCCCCTCTTTGCTGCAGTTCAGTGCTTTCACAGTTTTCAGGAATTTTCTGGTGTGCTAAACAAGAACGGTAACCTAATTTTTGTGCAGACAAAGCGAACAATGAGAAGAAACCAAAGAACATCCTGACATAAGCAAGCAAAAGAAGCTGTCTACAGCAGAATTAGTACCAGTTAATGAAACAAAAGAGTTCAAGAGTTTTGACGAGAGGGATATCAAATTTTGAAATCAAAACAGGTAAGATTTCTACAGCAACAAATTACTAAAATGACAACTGCTTCTCAGGCTGAGCAGTTTAGATAAGCACTTTTAAAATACTTCTCTTAATGAGATACGATGAACGAGGGATTAACTACAGAGAAATCGAAACTTAAGCGAAAAATGAATGAACAAGGCCGTGCAAGAGAAAAGATCAAACAAAATCCAGAAACAAATATGAAACAAGCAAAAGGCAGCCATTTGGAAACTACCTGTTTCATGCAACAAAAAGTGAATACAGCAGAAAAAGTAACAAAATGACAGCAACATTATGGTTTGCTTCAAGGTGCTGTACTTGGCCCTACGTTACTTGGTCTTTTTATTACGTTCAACTATTTCAGACATTTTTTGCTTAAATTTGCTTGTAATGTTGTGTAGCAGCTATATTCCACAAATAAATTAGCAGTGCCTGTGTCATTCGCTAATGAATAAAACTCGTCTGTTTGTAGTTAATTATACAAGTAAATTTAATTATGACGTAAAAACCAGTAAGTTTTGTTTTATGTGAATCAATTTCCTGTGTAACTTATACTGCAGATAAGTCTAAAATTAGTAAAATGGATTATAATAAGTAAAACCACAGAAATAATTAGTGTGAAAACTTCAACGGAACAAAAAGCTAAAAAAAACTGTCAAATTTTAAAACTAATACAAACAAAAATAAACTCAAACAAGAAAAGATAAAAATAAATAATAAAATAACTTGACGTTAAAAGTAACAGCAATGCATAACTTTTGCAAAAAATGCAAATAAAATAGTAATTGTTACTGAAAAAGTTTCTAGTAATGGCTGATATTGTATGAAAAAATTAAATTTTACATTGTTTTTTGATCATACATGAGAAAATACGACAACAACTCTAAAAGCCAGGAAGAAATGTAACGAAAAATTGTATATAAACCATAACTATTTATAATAATTTCTATTTTATACATGGAGCCCTTTACCGTCTTGCACAAAATTATGTTAACTGCTGTTACTTAGGGCTAATAATAATTAGTTGTTATAAATATTAAAATATTCCTGTATACTCATATCACACAGCTAAATATAGTAACATTTTATATTAAACTAAGTCTAAAATGACTGCATGATTAGTACTGCAGCAAACTGTAAGTTTTAAACCAGTTCTGCAACACTTTTTTGCAATTTACCAATTTGCAATTGCAATTTTGCAATATGCGTTACTGTTAATCTTTTTTTAAATTTAATATACCGTATATACTCGCATATAAGCCGAATTTAGAACTATAAAATACAATACTGAAATCAGGGGGTCGGCTTATATGCGCATGAAACAAAATGAACACAAGGACAGACACTAATGCCAATTTTCCAGCCACACATTTTCATCGCTATCTGACTCTTTATTTGGTTGTGTGTCACCAGTGGTGTATTGGAGGGGGATCGCCGTCCACCCACTTTTTTTTTAGAAAAAATTCACATTTCAATAAATGTCTGCTTTTTGTATTCATAAAAGTAAGCATTTTACATCTTTATATTAAAAAATTTCTATGAACCAAAAATACCCAATTAACAAAATGTGACAAAAAGGGATCAATTTTGTTGATTGGGGATGGAGTAAAATTAGACAAGTTGATGGTCGGCTTATATACGGGTTTTTGCAAAAACTGGCCATTTTAAAGCAGTTTTAGGGGGTCGGCTTATATGCGAGTATATACGGTAAGTTAAAAATAGAAACGCAAATCACCTGTGAAGGGAAAAATTACCTGCAGTCATTTCAGCTCAGTGTATAAAACTCTAGTTATTATTTGCTTACATAGAATAATAGAAGCTTTAGACTTTGGCGTTGCTTCAAAGCTTAAGCATTCATTACAGGTACGATAAACGATTTCATAGCACGAAGGATATTTTAAATCACCGCCCGGGAATTGGTGCAAAATTTATAGTCGCGAATTTCGCATCAGTTAGAAGAAGCAAAGTACTTCGGTTTCTACTGCGAGGTGCAAGTTTATTTAGAACGCAGGTAAATCTGACGAAAGGTGAAATGAATGCAACATTCACTCCAGCACTTTTCAGCAATGGATACAAAGTGCTTACAACTGTCTCCAGGAATTACAGGAAGAAAGATTTAGAAGTCTTCCAAACAGAGATATTTTTTTATAGAAAGACTTAAAGGTCTTCCGAGCAGAGATACGGATTTATTGCTGTCTCTCCTTAAGACGATTAATTGGTACTTTGATACCACTTTTCATGTTTCAGTCACCGATGAAAAGACTGCTTCAAGTATCTATATCTTCCTAAAAGATTCCAACTGCCTTGTTCGGGGTTCCCACAGAAATAAATTTCCCTGACATTTCCATGACTTTTCCCTGACCAAACATTGATTTTCCACGACCAAGATAAGCAGCAATTGTATTACCAGTATATATACTCACAAATTTTTATGTATGGACATTCATATATCATTATTTTTGGAACAGAAATCAAAACTGGCAAAATTTTATTTGAAATCGAATCACTGAAAGATGTGTTTGAAAAAATATCAGTTCACCGAGATTATTGCTGCAACACTTTCCAATTTCCCCGACTTTTCGCCCCATTTTCATCATTTTCCCTGACTTTTTACCAATTTATCTTTTTCCTTGACTTTTCCACGATTTTCCAGGATAGCCTGTATTTTAAAGAATTATCCAGGATTTTCCATGACCATGGGAACCCTGCTTGTTGTATTCAGGCTTTCCTCCATTAGTTGCAATGAACCGTTCACTTGTTGGTTATTGCATGTGTCGTGTTACACATGTACAGCTTTTGTTAGCAGTGCTATGAAATGGTTTATCAGATATTAAAGTTAAAGGAAAGGACAAATCTTCTGGGAAGTCATGTTCATTTCAATGTTCCAGAAAATGTTAGGATTTAGTAATTGAAGTGTGATAAGCAGTTCGTGTAATTAGCAAAATCACTTTAAAGTCGCGCTCAATTTTGAATGCCATTTTCCGACCAATGACGTCACTCGTTGACTGAAGAAAAGCAGCCGCACTGTCAATTTCCACTAAAAGTACAAGTTCTTGAAAAAAACATCTGATTTTGTGATATTTTTGCATGAACATTAAGGTGAACTGCAAAAGTTCGAACTAGTTTAAATAGCTTGCGCTTACAGAAAGCCATGAAGCGCTTAATCCGGCCAGTCATGCCAGAATTTTTTAAGCGAATGGCACCTACCACTGCACATGAAAAATTCTATGCAGCTGTAGTTAGTCTTCTGCAAATCTCATTCTTACATATTTTTATTTTGTAAGTGATAACACTGAAATAAACCCAACAAGCTAAATGACTTGTCCTTTCCTTTGAGAAGCAATACTAGTCAGTGTTAAAAGCCTAGCTGAAGCTACTAAACTATGTTACATAAAAAGCTTCTACAGATGACCATCATATACAATGAGTAATGTCCGACACGCCCACAAGTGGCAGGGCGACAGAGAGGTGGGTCTCTACGCCTTTTTCACATTTTTTTCTTTCCAGGTCACGATTAGTTCCAGTTCTATATCAACAGTCTCTTCTAGCACTACTCTCTCTACTGCAGAGACTTCAGAATCTACAGCGGCCACTTGAAATGCTACGAGGGCAAGGGTTAAGAGTAAATAAGACATAACAAAAGCGCATGCCACTATAAATGTATTAAGACTGCTAACTTTGCACGAAGCATCGTTGATGCCACCTAGCGGTCGTTTTCTCAACAGCAAACGGGCAGATACGGTGCTTCGTGCATGCAATGGCAGTCACCAGAATAGATAGACGACACTTTTTAGGACACGGGGTTCAAATAAAATTCGGGTTAACAGGTTAGCGTGCTAAGAAAAATTTAGCGCAAGAAAAGTGACAGAGCTCAAAGATACAAACAGCTTCCGTATAAGATCTTGAAGAATAACTCTTTCGCTATGCATCAGTTACTTTTGCAATTGCATGCACTTAAAACGAGAATTTACGTAAGATGCACTTGCTAACTTTGTCTGACTAATTTTAACAATTTTAAAATTGATGTGGCGCCATCAACAATACACGTCAGTTTCTGCAAGTCAAGTATGTCACATAGAGAATGAACAAACACTTACTTTTGACGAAGAGCTCCGCTAACGTGCTGGCTTTCCCGGCCGGATTGACGGCTTCGCAAGTGTACTCCGCATCGTCCGAGATCTCCACATTCTGTACGGTCAGGGTACAAACGCCTTCGTCGGTCTCCCCAATTTTGAATTTTTCAAGATCAGTAATCGGGGTACGATTCTTGTACCAAGTTACGGTGGGTTTCGGTTTGCCCATGACGACGCACTCGAATGTTGCCGTGTTGTTCTCCGTAACTTCAACGTTGCTGATGTTGCGAATGAAAACCGGTGCCACTGGCTTCTCGGGTACTTCTTCCTCTGGCTTAACGACAGCCACCTGAAATAAATTATCGTATTTTATCACACAATCAGAAAAGCCAAGATGAATAACAGCAATAAACATCATATGAATGTTGCAAACTGTTGATTTTAATTGTTGACACGCACCTGAATTTCAGTCTTGGACAGATCGTCCGGCTTCTGTTCCGGCACGGCCGTCGCAAACACCGGTTCTGCTTCAATCATCTTCTCGGATTCTTCCTCAAAAACAGGTTCCTCTTCCTCTTCAACTGCAAAGCAAAAAAAAACATTTAACCGACGGTTTTTATATACATTTGAACAGGAACAGACCATACTAGACGTTTTCGAGTCAATCAAGCGACTGATTCTATTAACCGTGAGTCTAACGAACGCCGCCTACTGTATTTAGGGAACAACAAACTTACCCGGAACAAGTAACTTCGCCGACTTCGTATCCTCACCCAGGTCGTTTGCAGCTCTCAGGGTGTACGTTCCTTGGTCCTCTCTGTAAATGTGATGAATGATCAGCGTGGCGCGATGATTCTCGTAGGTCATCTCAAAATCTTGGCTGGGTTTGATCTCCAAGTTTTCGACGTACCACGCGACTTTTGGCGTCGGAGAACCAGTCACCTAAAGTAATGACCGCATAATCAGATCATGTATCTAAAAATACATTCGGAATTGCTTGCGTTAAACAATAGAAACATTGAATGAACTATTTGGTGCTTGCAAACCAAAACCATCCATAAGTTGGCATAGTTAAAACTACGTTACGATGCTTGAAAGTAGAATGAACCAAGAATTTGGTCAAATGCCATTTTGCTGTGTTTTCATAAAAACATAAGCGTTGAGTCGAAGAGCCAGCGATACAATTTTTAATTCATTGGTATAACTCCGTCAGGAGTTGAACCCGCGACTTTCCGGTTGGGAAGCAAGCACACTACCAATGAGCAACACCACCCGGTAAGAAAAGTTTCAGGGATACAGTTATAAATTCCCCTTCCTTCCCCTTTAAGTAATCAAATGATTAGGTACTTACCGCTGAGGTAAATATCACGTCGTCTCCTTCCTTTACTATAGCATCTTCCAATGGCTCGGTTATCTTTGGTGCTTCTGGAAAACGACAAGAGAATCGATAGTTTAAGCAAAACCGGATCCAATCTTAAACTATCCGTGAAAACAATCTACTCTTTAAAATATTGAAAGGAAACACTATTTTTTTAAAATAAATGCCTTACATGAAAGAATTATTACCACACAAAACACAATTTCACATTCACGTCACTAGTTCTTCGGTGTTATATGCATTTTGCCATTCGCTTGTTAGACGGGCACTAGCGCCTGCATTTGGAAGTGTTGCACAAAACACGGGTGCTGTATCTCTCAGTTCAGATGTGTTGGTTTGTTGTGAACTGCACACATTAGACAGCTCACGCGCGAGCACAGCGGTAAGTTTAAAATATGAATTTTTATCTTAAAACTTGCCTAGTTTTAGTTCTGAATATCTTACAGTAGCACTGTACTTCACTTTTACAAACAGTGCTACTGTAAAGTGAAGTACAGTGCTACTGTAAGATACACGCTCGGAGAATATTTTTGCTTGTTGTTGGGAATCAATAATATATACCGTATTTTCCCGTGTATAAGAGACCCTTGTGTATAAGAGACCCCTTCAATTTTTAGGCAAAAATTCTGGAAAAAAGTTTTTTCAGACGGACATTTTTAGAGGGTAGAGTACAACTTTTTTCAACTCAGTGCGGTACTGAAAACAAAATAAAACCAGTTAATGTGTTGCAGAAAAAGAGTACTGGTATATATCAAAGTGCGTACCTGCAAACCTGTAACAGGAAAAGAGAAAACGAGGAGATAATGCCTGTGTCACGATGCTTGTATTGCTTACAACCGCTTCATAGTCGAACGCGACATGCAAAACAGTTGTAGAGCACTTATTTCTTTAAAATCATTAGTGTCACAATTTATGCATCTTATTGAAAAGACTTACTCCCATGTATAAGAGACCCCCTATTTTTAAAGTGAAAATTCTGAGCAAAAAAGGGTCTCTTATACACGGGAAAATACGGTATGTTGAAAATTATGTTAGTTTGTGATGTCATCAACAGTTGGGCTCGCCCGCCATTAATTAAGATTTTAATCTATTATTTAATTATCAGAAACACTTTTGCGGTATTAATTGTATTAAACTGTATACTTTTTATCGAACTTGAAAACGGGGTACTATATGAAAAATCATCCTGCCTTCCTCGGGAGGTATATGAAAATCATCCTGTCTTCTTAAAATTTCAGAAAATTTTTAAAAACCTAACTCGTCTTTTTCATATGCATCCATCTCACTAGCTTCATCTTCTGTTTTTCGACATAGTTCATCGGAGTTTCTTTTTGTTGTTCAATATCACCGCTTGCTGTTTTTTTTACTATTTATTTATTCCCCCCTTGAAGAGTTATTTAAAAATTTAGTGCCCCCCCCAAATTTGGCACCCTAAGCAGTTGCTTATTTTGCCTAGCGGTAGAGAACCGGCCATGTCCTTCAGACATGTTGGCACATTGTATCCCACTCGTTATCATCAAGGAATATCATCTTTTCTCTTTGAAACACGTTTAAAAAAGAAAAAATGTTCACACCAACACGTAAGACAGCACTACGTTGCCATCCCAGTGTGCAACAGTGATTCACCAAAAAATATATTATTAATCTTAATTACGCCTTGAAGTTTAATTACACTTTGTTTCTAAAAGTACAACAACTAAAAATTAGTAAAAAATCTCAATTTAACATAAAATCATAAAACAACGATGCAACTGACTATGAAACAATCCAAAAGTAAGTACAAATACCTTTAGTCTTTTTCTTTTTCTTCTTTTTCTTCTCTGTAAAAAAACAGGACACTACAATCACAAACTTCTACTGCAGCAGCCATACCACATTCCTGGTACAGATTATGCGAAACAAAGCATCATTGATAAATCTTTAGAGCTGATGTCAACATAGCACAATCTATGATCTTTCTTCCTACCATTTCCACTAACACATCCTTCTACCCTTCCTGTGTGATCTAACCTTTCTCACAGTTCTTTTTGTTCACTCATCCATTCTTTTTTTATCGGGTTCACATGACAGTGGGCTTATACAAGCCTTTGCTTCTCTAGCCCACTGCAGTACAATTATTCTTTTATAATAACGATAGTGTATGAAACATAAGAATTTAATACAGCATGATGTAATAATTTTGATGTCACTGTGTGCTTAATGTCATTATATTGTAATGAATGTGATAATAATAAACTGAAAACTAAAACTCCATAAACAAATATTGTATTTTACGCTAAATGTAACCTAAAGATAAATGGGGTGCAGATAGGGAGCAATCGTGCCCGGCAGAAGGGAGAGAGAGTGCAAAATTATACTAGAGTTTGATTACTGTTTATCATTAATTACTAATCCGACATTGGCAATTAACAAAATTACGTATCAGAGGTCATCGTAGCTGACTCAATTACTATATACAGCCTAGAAAAAAGTCAACGTTGTTACTTAACTCATTCGGGACCGTAAGCGTTTGCTGCATTTTGCACCGGGTTCATGAAAAACTCCTCTCAACTAAGCAGTGATTACGTTACGTTGGATAATTTTTGTAGGTTTCTATTCCTCACACAATGGACTTTCATTGCAAAATTATCCATGAAATGCACTTGTTTACCTTAGACAAATTAATATCAATTATTGATGAATAAATTGAAAAAAAATATTTCAGTAACTGCAGTGTTTGCACTGTAACAATGTACAGCATCACTTGTGTGAAATCAGTTAATGCAGAAATTTTCAACTATCCAGACACGACACTCTGATACACGTTAGCCTCAAGTCTACTCTTAAGTCTATTTTTAAGGAGAAATTCCTGTTAAAAGGTGAAACCACCATAATTTTTCCTTGGCTGATCGATTGATTCTTCCTGGAACTCTGTTCTCTTGGGCTATAGCAAGCAAGCATTCAATAAAAGTGTGTACGATCATGCAGACTAAATTACTTAATAGGCTAAGTTGGAGTGCCTGAAAAGGGCGTGTTTTTCGTAATTTTATCCAATTAAATCGCTTATAAATGTTTAAACAAACAGCATGATTGGATAGCCGAGATTCTCCTAAATAGAACACGGGTGTTTCCCTAAATCCCGATTGTATTATTGTGAAAACCTGTAGTGTTCTGTATCTGTCATAATGTTTGCAGGTTCTAATCTGGAGCTGAACGTTTAAGGATTATCGTGTTATGAGCAACTAATGCATAGAAAAGAGTTATTCTGCTGCAGTACCGCAAATCAAACTCAGAGTGATGCTTAGAAAAAAATTCATTTATCGTTATCTCATCACGTCGAAAAAGGAAAGTCGGGCTCAGGGACGCAAAAATGTGCACAATTTGCGGCTTCATTGAAACACGTGCTTGAAACGTTGAAAGGTCATGGGTGGCAGAAATGTTCTTGACCCCCCTCCCCGTAGTAGAAGTACTGGTATGCCACTGGGTGAAGAAAGGTACCACCTAGTTGAAATAACTATAATGCGAAACCAGAGTTACAGAATTAGACCTTGAAATGATGCCAGCTTTTTGTTTTTATATGAAATTGGAATTTGCAACTTTTCCACTCATAAGCTGTGAGTCAAAAGCAACCAATCACCTCTCAACTTATACCACTCCAATCATCTCAGTGAGATGTTTCATTTAGTGCACTATAAGCTAGAATCACTTGTCTCCTACGATCCCTATTTTGCCAGCTAGTGGGGTTATAGGTCAATCAACCTTGTTTGATTCGTCTCATCAAGAGGTCAGAGGTCATCTAATCGTTGTCTTTCCAGGGCTACTCAGTTCCATGACCCTAGCTTGCAAAATGTTTTGCAAAGCTATCAAGTTATAAAAAATTCAAGTAAAATGCTTCCAAAATTTAACTAAAATTTTATAGCAAATTTTCAAGAGTGTCATCTCAGAAAAAGCAAGTGTTCAGAATAGTACAGTAAGTCCTCGCTTAACGACTCCCCGTTTAACGACGTTTCATTTTAACGACGTCGATCATTTGACACCTTTTTCACTTAGCGACGCACGTTTCGCTTTAACGACAATTTTTTTACTTTGTTCAAGAGTTATGAAGAGTTATTGAGCAAAATGTTTGCGGAGAACAAATGATAATAAATAAAATGGTACCTTTGCGAGGATCGAGAACTATAGCAAAATCTTAATGAAGCAAAAAACGTGAAATTCAGACTATTATAATGTGAAACAGACCTTCAGGTTTTTCTGTCGGCATTTCCTCAACTGGCTTCTCCAGAGGTTTAACCAACTCCAGGGCTGCAACCTCGACTTGTTCCGGTACCTCTTCCTCCTGCACTGGTTCAGGTGCTACCTCAACTGCTATCGGCTCTTCCTCTGGTTCTTCTTCTTTCGGCACTTCTGGATAAACAAAAAAAAAACATCAAGATTATTCAGACTTTTTGTCACGTAAAATGCTTCCAAAACTTAACTAAAATTTCATAGCAAATTGTCAAGAGTGTCATCTCAGAAAAAGCAAGTGTTCAGAATAGTACAGTAATTCCTCGCTTAACGACGTTTCATTTTAACGACGTTTCGTTTTAACGACTCTGACCATTTGACACCTTTTTCACTTAGCGACGCACGTTTCGCTTTAACAACGATTTATTTACTTTGCAAGAACAAATTTTCATTAGACTAACAAAATTTTAACCTAATTTGATGCATTAAAATGGCAACTATTGCATTATTCTGTACCCTAGTGATGTAAACAATGTAATTATTACACATGTTTTTCGTTCCCGACCGACTACTGACCACTACTGTATTACTACCGGCTTGTATCAAGTATCAACTGACCAGCGAACAATTTTGCCTGCAACATTCGACCAGACGGTTTAGTCTAGTGGTAATGCGTCTGCTTTCTGTCTTTAAATAAAACTTATTATCATTATTATTATTATTATTATCATTATCATTATCATTATTATTATTAATATGTTACCGTAGCAATCAGACTAAGAATGTAGGTAAAATTAACAAGGTCACCCCAGGGCCTGGTTTTGACTCTGCAGTGCTTATTGTTCAACCGCTGACAAAGCTTAAACGTTAATGAAAGAGAAACAGCTATAGCTAGGTAGTGGTAAGTAAAATATATAGGTGGTTTCAGGCAAATAGGAAGACATTAATCAGTAGAAATATGAATAAAATTCTGGAATGTTTCTCAAGTCTTTTACACTACTTTCTATGGAAGTCTTGGCTTCGTTTAATGACGTTTCGCTTAACGTCGCATTTTGATGGAACACATTAGCGTCGTTAAGCGAGAACTTACTGTAAATAATTTTTTGATATCCCGAACCAACATTTAACCATAATTTTATAGCGTATGCTTTAAGAATATCATTTCAGAAAAAGAGACTGTTTTTAATTTAAATAAATAATTTTTTGACATTGTGAATTTTCGTATGTGTGTGGTTGTGCATTTAAAACACAAATAACGACACGTGGCATAGATGTAGTTGACGAGCTAGCGTGAAATTACTTCTTGCTATACAAAATTTCTGCAAATGTGTAAAATGCCATCAAGTCACATACTTTGTCGAGTTTAGCGCCATCAAGAGACAAAATAACGTGTTGTGAAACTATGCTCAGGCGAATAAATTTACCCTCAGTTTGGAAGCATTGTGTATAACAAGCCTTTTCACAGTTTCATCGTGTGCACGCACAGTTGCCGTAGCTCAAAGGTTAAGTGTACCACAGCAATGCATCTTAACTACAATCATAACGTGACAGGTGTATAAAGCAAATCATCAGTTCAATACTTCATTTGTTTTACGTGGACTTTACTTAATTATGTATTAATTTGGACATAGAGTGAATTACTAGCAGTATTTTGATTGGGAACAAGAAAAGATGAACTAGGTAAGCCGTCTGCTGCACCAGTTCAGTAACTTCAGCTGTTTTACATGCGCTTCACTTAATTATGCATTAGTCTGGGCATAAACTGATTTACTAACATGATCTTGCTTGGGAACAAGAAAAAATGAACTAGATAAGGTTCTAGCTAACTGTTAAAATGGTTACCATTACAATAGCATGGACTGTGAGGTGTTGTCAAGTGTACACTAATGCGATGCCTGGTACGCTTAACCTTTGACCTTTCACAATCATCATCAATCGCTGGAACCATGAAAAGGCTTACTGGCATCACTAGTGTGATTACTGTGTAGCATGGCAGAAATTGTTGTCAAGCTGTTACATGGAACCATTCGCTCAGTTGCTTACAGACACACACGTACACACACACACACACGCACAGCAAACAAAACCATGCAAATGATTAACACCCAATGTCAACTTTGTAACTTGTAAGAATATCGTATTGTCTGATAAAAGTGACCGATGAACAGTGCAGTCGACAAATCCGGTACAGTCATACCTCCGTTGTCGAACCTCTCCATACTCGTACAGATAGGTTTTCGACCAGAAAATTCGAGCTGAAATTGTCTCCGCTCTCGACCAGAATTTCGGTACTCGACCAGCCACCAAACACGCGATGAATGCATGCGCAGCGAGCCGAGCGTAATCGGCTGCGCCCGAGAGTAGTCATGTACAACATTTCAATCGCCTAACATCGTTAAGTGCTTTCTACGCTTATTTTTCTCCGCTTTTTCCGTGCAGAAACAATGATGTTTTTCTTTCAAAGTAATTCTATTATGTTTTTCTTATCAATTATATCATTTCTGCTGTTTGAATAAACATTTTTGCATTATTATATTTCGTTTTAGTAATACTTTACAGTTCATTTGGTGCTTGAGAACAGATTATTTGCTTTTACATTATTTCTTGTGAGAATAGATGATTCGGTTCTCAACCAAATCGGTTTTCAAACACTTTTTAGGAATGAATTATGGTCGAAAACAGAGGTACTACTGTAGTTATAAAACGAGCTGACAAAAACATGATGCAGCATTATTATCATTGTTGCAAATCAAACGTGTGAAAAACTGTAAGTACCGTATTAGAATGCTCGTTAAAAAAATGCTGTAAAATGTATAAAATGTATAACTTTAGTGATAGCTTTCTCAAACACATCTCACAATCAGTTAATAAGATAGAGCAATGCCGAGTAATATCCGTCTTGTAAGATTTAAAACAACTTTTAACTCCGTCATAACCGAACGATTCAAAATAGGTCTTATAAGACCTAAGATTTTTCTGCTATGAGCACAGACATAACTAAATGATTACAAACAAGTACTGTTTCTATTCAGGAGAATCTCGGCCATCCCATCATGCTATTTGTTTATACATTTATAAGCGATTTGGTTGGATAAAGTTAAGAAAACACGCCCTTTCCAACATAGCCTATTGAGTAACTTAGTCTGGTGTACACTTGTGACAGCGTACACTCTGTACAGCATGATTGTGCACACTAATTTACTGATCGTCTGCTTGCTACAGCCCAAGAGAACCTTCTACTGTACAGAGTTCCAGGAAAAACTAATCGATCAGCTAGAGAGAAAAAAGTCATTTCATCTTTTAATAGGAATTACTTCTTTTGAATAGAGGCGACTTGAGGCCAAAGTTTATCAGACTGTTGTGTCTGGATAGTTGAAATTTTCTGCATTAGCCGATTTCACACAAGTGATACTGCACATTGTTACATTGCAAACACTGCAGTTATAGAAACATTTTTCGTCAGACGACTTTTAATTTGTCTAAGGTAAGCAAATGACTTCATATATAATCTTGCGTGAAAAGTCATTGTGTGAAGAGTAGAGTCCTACAAAAATTTTTCTAAAGTAATCGCTGTTTAGTTAGAGCAGTTTTTCATTAATTAGTGCAAAATGCAGCAAACAGTTACGGTCCCAATGAGTTAAATGTTATTTTTGCACGTTGCAGATAATTTTTCTTGTTCATGCATTTTGACTGTTAATGGACACATCCGCTTAAACCGAGAAAGTGTGATGGAAAAGACACGAAAGAAAAGTGACTGTGAGCAAGAACAATCTTGAACACGCAAAACACGCAAACCTTTTGGTTTCTTTTTCTTCTTCTTCTTCTTTTCTGGAAGAGAATTTTATGGACAAGTCACAACGTGATCAGGCGCAATGCAGATCCAGATTTTGTTAACAAGTACAATGCGGACGTTTCGCTGTCACACGACAAGTGTCATTGTTATGAAAATTAACCAATGACACATCACGTTGTTAATCTAACAATCATTAGGACAGCATGTCATTGTTACAATGGCAAATACAGCATTTTGCCATTGTTCACTGGAGTAACTATGGCAATATTCATCATTTACGATAACAATTATGGCAAAACATAATTTATCACCATATGTGCGCTTGCATAGCAAAATCATCCATAAATCGGTAATTAAGTTTTTCTAGTTATTCACATGTACTGAATCTCCATTTCACGAGAATCATTTTGATACCAAGTTCATCACTCTATGTTATTTCTAAGCTGAGATAATCCACATTGAAGTTGAGGTGCAGGCTGCACACTGAAAAACATAATCTTGAGAAAATCGCTGTTAAAGTCAGCCATTGTTTTTTGTTGTGTCTCTACAAAACACTTAGCAACCGCAGAAATGTTGGTTGCTATGAACTTTGCAAGAGCACATTGAAGCTATGTTTAAATCTAGTAGATGGCTCTTCCTGACAAAGATCTGGGCTTGGCAACATAAAAAATCCGAAGCAAAATGACAACTTCTAGGAGCTACAATCGGAGCTTGAAAATATGAGTTTTTTTACAATTGCAGTTCTAATTTTTAGCCAGAAAAGTAGGCACAGAGTTCTAAAATTAGATTTTTTGCATTTTTTAGCATTTTCTTGATAATTTGATGCTAGAATATAAAAGTCCAATATATTTAGCATTAGTTTTTATAAAAAACAAAAAAATTGACATTTGACCAAATTTTTGGGTCATTCTTCTTTGAAGCATCATAACGTAGTTTTAACTATGACGACTTATGAACGGTTTTGGTTTGCAAGCACACATTTTACTCAAGCAAAACAGAAGTTTACTAAGAGAATATTTCAATCACTTTTCAATTACACACCTGGTACTGGTTCTTCAACTGGTATAACAGCTTCAACTTCAGGTGCCTGAAAAAAAAGACCAACGAAACATTAAGTTTTGGACACAGGACTTTACTAGAAAACAATTGGATACAGCGTGTCTTGGCTGCTCAGACAACTTGGAACTGTCTGTTAACGATTCTGTTTTGGAAACAGCTTATTTTGCCAAACAGGTTATTTGGACACACGGGTCATTTAGACACAAGAATTCGACACTTCTAAGGGGACATTCAGACACGTGCAGCACATTTCTCCAATGTTTTAGGATCTTCAACAAAGATAGCTTCAACAGCAACTAGCATTTTGATTAACCGAGGCAAAAAACATGACGAACAAAATAATTTCCATTCGTCACGAGTAATGATAAAAGCTGCTGATAGGTCGAAACAAAAACAGAAGAACATCTCCGCACATATTTTCAACAGTTTGCGAGAAGCTTGGTGACAATCTGGCCTGTGCATGAGTTTATTTTCAAGCTAATATTTAACCAAATCGATGGCTTAACATGTTTAACCATGGCTTCAAAAAATCAGATTCATAGGAGGGTGCTAAATCATTCAGAGCTTTGAATGTTAGTAAAAGAATTTTTCATTTTATTCTGAAAGAAACGGGCAACCAGTGTAGTTTCACGAGAACAAGAGCTATGTGATCATATTTATGAATGCCTGTAATAATTCTAGCAGCTGTGTTGTGTACATGTTGCAAGTTTATCAATTTGATACAGAGGAATACCAAAAAGTGTGCTATACGATAGTCTAATCGAGAACTGACGGAAGTGTGGATAAGAGTTTAACTGGCTGGTTTTGATCAACAAGGTCGAATTTTAGAAATGTTCCTTAGATAGAAATACGAAGTAATGACATACCTCCTCTTTTGCCCGATCCACCTCATCCTCGAGAGGTTGTAAAGCTGAAATGGAAAGTAATCATAAAAAGTTTATGCACTAAACAAACACTGGCAGACACTCGATTTAAAAGTTATCGAAAATCATTATAAAAGTCGACCAACTTCATAGCACTAAGTTCATTCAAATTTATCCTTCCAAAAATTTCACCAACAGCCAGGGCCGAATAGTGACCCCTAGGATAATGAAATTATGGGCTTCCCAGATGAAGCCACCCTTTAACTTGCCCGCACCCGTCTTGAACATTTTTTATTCGTGCGACGTATTTTTGAGATACTTATACAGCTTGAAGTAAACTTATTGTAAATTCCTTAAATAAACTAGAAGGGCTGTCTTTTGTTTGCGAATAACAATATTCTTTAAGAAGTACCGCTGTTTTACTATTTGTTGTAAACCAAATTAACACTTACTTCAGCGCAACCGTAGTAAAAAAACTGATTTTTTACCAAATGTTATCAAAGCTTGAAATTTTCTTTATGAAATACCATTATTTTACTGTTTAATGCAAATGAAATTAGCACGTATTTCAACACAAGCATAGTGAAAGACAGATCTTTCAGCAAATGCTACCACAGCTTGAAAGGCGCTAAGCTGCAGCCTATACTAGATTACAGGATAATCTGGCCTGTCGACGGTCTGTTTACTAATGTGACCTATAACCAGGGATGAGAATGACAAATTGCAAAAAACTCTGAAACAGGCCGGGGGGTTGAGGGCCGCGTAGACCCCCGTGGGGGTTCAAGGGGCAAAGCCCTCTTGCAGCCAGCAACAAATTGAAATTTTGTGACTTAAAATGTCAATTACCTTGTTTCATACATAATTTAAAATACACAACTATCAAGGATACACGATATCTAATTTTCTCAAAAACACCCAACTACTGGCCGCTCCTATGCAAAAGTATATAAAAACTGTCTGCAATTGACTCAAATAACTCCCCAGAATTGATTCTATATTTTTAAAAAATATATACATAGAGATATACACGTGGTTACACTGATGTACGTGATGTAAACAAAGTGACGGCCTGCGAACTAGCGGTCAGCTTGCGAAATAACGTACTGGGTCCGTAAAAATTTTCTCAACAAATTTACGCAAATTACAATAATGGCACTACTGGTCTTCCAAAAAACTCGGAATTCCACGTATCCGTGGAAAATTCTCACCCTTGCCTATAACGCAAGACCTATACAAAGTCATCTATACAGAAGCCAAAATAACAACGTACATTTCACTGTGAGATACGTAATGCAGATGTCTTCGCCCAGTGGATTAGCAGCTTTGACCGTGTATTGTCCTTGGTCCTCTAAATAGACATGGTTGATTTCCAGTCTGGCAGTCGTCCCATCAAATGTCATCACAAAGTCTTTTGACGGCTTCAGCTCCCTGCCTCCGACATACCAAGTTATTTCCGCTTGTGGAACGCCCTCTACCTGACACTCGAAAACGGCCGTCTCGCTCTCGCCAATGTCCACCGGCTCCAGCTTGCGGATGAATCTTGGAGCAAACTGTCCGGTGGTCAAATCGACCACTTCGTCGACGATTTCAGGAATTTCGGCCACCTCCTCCTTTTCCTCGATCTCGGACAGATCGGCCATGGTGCCTTCTCCCTCGTCGACCTTTGACATTTGAGGTTGGATGGACATGGATGCTTCTTCAGAGTCAGGTACGTAAGACAACACTGCAAGATCAAACACAAACTTATTTAAATACAGCGTAATCCATATTGGAATCACAGTCGTGCAACGTCTGTTCACACTTTATACTGTTTCGGTAAAACCGTTCTTCAAGAAGAGCACTGAGCACAATCGCATGCAGAAATCTGGTTAATAAATGAAAGAATGAATGACTAAGGGAATCAACAAATGAATAAAGGAATCGTGATATGTGTGCTTGCATAGCAAAATCGTCCGTAAGTCAACAATTAACGTTTTCTAGTTATTCACACAACATGAATCTCCATTTCATGAGGATCATTTTGATACCAAGTTCATTGCTCTGTGTTATTTCTAAGCTGAGATAATCCACGTTGAAGTTGAGGTGCAGGCTGCACACTGAAAAACATAATCTTGAGAAAATCACTGTTAGAGTCAGCCATTGTTCTAGTTATTCACATATCCTAAATCTCCATTTCATCAGGATCATTTTGATACCAAGTTCATCACTCTATGTTATTTTTAAGCTGAGAAAATCCACGTTGAAGTTGAGGTGCAGGCTGTGCACTGAAAAACATAATCTTGAGAAAATCGCTGTTAAAGTCAGCCATTGTTTTTTTGTTGTTCTTGTACAAAACATTTAGCAACTGCACACGGACTTTGCAAGAGCACATTGAAGTTATGTTTAAATCCAGTAGATGGCTCTTCCCGATGAAGATCTGGCCTTGGCAACAGAAAAAACCTGAAGCAAAATTGCTACTTCCTCGAGCTACAATAGGACTTTGAAAATACGAGGTTTTTTACAATAGCAGTATCAGTTTCTAGCCAGAAAAGTGGCAGGTGTTATAAAATTAGATTTTTTTATTTATTTAATGTTTTCTTGATAATTTGATGCTAGAATATAAAAGTGTGATATATTTAGCGTTTGTTTTTATAAAAAGCAAAAGTTTTACATTAGACTAAATTTTTGGTGCATTCTACTTTGAGGTATCATAACGTAGTTTACGGACGGTTTTGGTTTGCAAGCACACACATATAACCTAGCAACAGAAACATACATTCGACATTTAGAACGGCTTTCGTCACCGCCTCGCCCGCCGGATTGCTGGCCACGCAGATGTAGTCGCCAGTGTCCTCGGGGAAGACCTCCGCAAAAGAAAGCGTACTCGTGCCGTCTTCTGCATACGTTATTCTCACGTCTTTGTTAGGCTCGATGGCTTTCTCGTTGTGAAACCATTTGATGTCCGGTTGAGGTTTACCAGTAACTGAAAGGAAAATGATGATGATGATGAAGGTGATGTGATTTGTCAATCCGTAAAAAATAGCAGATCTACTGCTAGATTTAAAAAAAACACTAAAAAATCAAATTTTAAGTAAGCATCAGTGAGTAATCAAAACTTCTATCAGTATCCATCCTCACAGTGGTGGCAAAACAGTGGTGTTATCTTAATCAAGTTATCTTAATTTTACATACTATTAACAAATAATAGTCTTTCTATCTTTTATATCATCTCATATATGAGCTTCATTCATTACATCATTCCATTTTAAGCAGTAAATGTTTTTTATCATACGATTCACTTTAAATTTTCAAATTTCCATTATTTTTTTTCTTTCACTGTGTGGGACAATCTAACAAGCCCTGCTTTTTGATTGCCCGCAACACATTTACATTTGTATATAGGTGAACAGTGTGTGAGGTTTTTCTTGTGCAGAAACAATAAAAAGCTTATTTGTATCATGTTCATTGCAGGCCTTTTCACTACATATTGTATATGAAACTATTGTAAATGTGTAATGTGAAATAAATGACTTATGACTTAAAAATATAACATACTAAATCACAACGTAAAGAAATAATTCAAAATATTGTCAAAATAAGACCTTGGAAATAAATCGTAATACATCCTACTTTTAGAAGAATTTTGTGGGTACATCAGAAATTGCTATGGCATCAGAAGATGCCTATGATGCAGTCACAATATATGGCCTCCAATCAATTATAATACTATTTTAATACAGCTCTATGTTAATTAAACATACACTGTGGTCGTTTCTTCTCCTTTTTTCCTTCTTCCTATCTCTAATCTTACTATTTTTTTCCATTCCATCATTTCTTCTGACCCCAACCATTCTTTCATTCACTCATTTCTGCCACCTTAACAAGCCAAGCTTTCAAGGTCTCATACAGCAACTCTTTTATTTGGTTAATTTGACTTCATCAACGTTTTTTTTACCTATACTGTTTCTTTTTTTAATAATATTGTATGTTGATGTATTGTATATGTACTACTGGAGTGAAATAAATTGATTGAAATTGTTCTCATTCAAAAATGCTCGTTTCATGCTTAACTAGTTGAACTATGTCCAACCTTTGCAGGTGAATGTGACCGATTGACCATCCATTGCTACGATGAGCGGCAAGAGCTCGCTCACAAACTTCGGTGCTTCCGTGTCCGGTTTTGGCTTCTTCTTCTTCTTGCGCTTCTCCGGTATGTCCGGAAGCCGTTGAGGCAGTTTCTCCGGAGTCTCCGGGACGGGGGTTTCCGGCATCTTAACTCCTTCCGGTCCTGAAGCAGAAATTAATTCAATGAAAGCGAATTCTGCAAAGATTGCACTATGCAAATAGGTACTCATCTGATCAAAAAATATATTATTTCTTTTATATATATCATAACAGTTTTTTGAAATCACACCATTCTTAGAAACCAGAATTATCTTACTTCGTTATCAACTCACCTTTAACCATCAGCTCGGCACAAGTCGTTACTTCACCTGCCTCGTTAGTAGCTTTGCAGGTGTATACACCCGTATCTTCCATGTACGCTTCAGGTATGTGCAGCGTGCATGTGCCATGCTCGTATTTTGGTTGAAACGCCTGCAGGAAGAAGGTAAATCATTTTCACGTTTTAAACAAAATTACGACACGTGTCAGGTAAGGAACGAATAAGCCAAAATGCGTTATTTTTTGCTCTGCTTGGTGAAGGTAGCACACGAGTTTCGTAGAATAGAATTGGTCTGATATTCATATACAGTCATACCTCTGTTTTCGACCATAATTCGTTCCCAAAAAGTGTTTGAAAACCGATTTGTTTGAGAACCGAATCATTTATTCCCACAAGAAATAATGTAAAAGCAAATAAACCATTCTCAAGCACCAAATGAACTGTAAAGTATTACTAAAACAAAATATAATAATGGAAAAAAGTTCATTCAAACAGTAGATATGGTATAACTGATAAGAAAAACATAATAGAATTACTTTGAAAGAAAAAATATTGTTCCTGCATGAAAAAGCGGAGAAAAATAAGCGTAGAAAGCACTTTTTTACCCCCCGGTGACCCTATAAGGATTAAGGGGAAAGCAATTTTATTTTACTGCGCGTAAAGACTAATTGCTTTCATTATGTTGAATTTCTAATTACAATCTTATGATTTTAAGCAAACTACATCCCAGAATTCTAAGACGTTTTTAGCTTCATACAAGACTTGCATGACTAAGAGTAAACAGCTTTTTTGGCGACCAGCAAGGCGACTTGTAAATGAGCCGTGATGAAAATCATCAAAAATTCCACATCGTTGTCAAGCTACAGACGCCATATTTTGCATTTAATTAATAGCACCAACCTTCGATGGTTGAATTTCTCTTCCCTCCACGAACCAGACGGTCTTTGGCCGAGGTTGACCGGTGATCTCACACGTCAAGGTCACTGAACCGCCCTCATCGACAGTCACCGGTTCGAGAGGCTTAATAATCTGTGGAGATATCGACTTCAACTCTTCCGGTGCTTTCACTGGTGCTGAATGTACAAAAGATTTTGTAGAGGTAGTCCCCTCTAGAAATTGGTTACACACAGTCGAGGACAAGGCAGTAAAAGAGGCAAAGGCAAAGAATAACTAGTACAGAAACAATTACCATTAGGAATTATTTAGGTTTTCAAGGCAGTAAATAGCATCATGAGATGATGAAGATGTAAACAATACTGAGCAGTGAATGTATAACAATTACTATTAGGAATTATTTAGGTTTTCAAGGCAGTAAATGGCATCATGAGATGCTGAAGATGTAAACAATACTGATCAGTGAATGTATAACAATTACCATTAGGAATTATTTAGGTTTTCAAGGCAGTAAATAGCATCATGAGATGCTGAAGATGTAAACAAAACTGATCAGTGAATGTATAACAATTACCATTAGGAATTATTTAGGTTTTCAAGGCAGTAAATAGCATCATGAGATGCTGAAGATGTAAACAAAACTGATCAGTGAATGTATAACAATTACCATTAGGAATTATTTAGGTTTTCAAGGCAGTAAATAGCATCATGAGATGCTGAAGATGTAAACAAAACTGATCAGTGAATGTATAACAATTACTATTAGGAATTATTTAGGTTTTCAAGGCAGTAAATAGCATCATGAGATGATGAAGATGTAAACAATACTGATCAGTGAATGTATAACAATTACTATTAGGAATTATTTAGGTTTTCAAGGCAGTAAATGGCATCATGAGATGCTGAAGATGTAAACAATACTGATCAGTGAATATATAACAATTACCATTAGGAATTATTTAGGTTTTCAAGGCAGTAAATAGCATCATGAGATGCTGAAGATGTAAACAAAACTGATCAGTGAATGTATAACAATTACCATTAGGAATTATTTAGGTTTTCAAGGCAGTAAATAGCATCATGAGATGCTGAAGATGTAAGCAAAACTGATCAGTGAATATATGCCCTCTATCTGATATTAAATTAAACTGTATTCGCCAACATTATTGTACTACACGCGAGCTAATTTTTCACGCAGAGCCTAGGCTACTCCACTTGAAATCGATTTGCTGTGAAATTCATGAAACATTAAAAGTGTTTGAAAGTTCTTAAAACTATAATCATGGCTGTTTTTGTCATTTTTATGTTTTTTCTCAGCTTGAGTGCATTATTGCATTATTTATTTTCGCGTGGATTATAGTCTGTTTATTGTCTGTCTACAGCGGATATAACATTTGCAAAAATATGTTAAATATTATGTGCTTCACATATTTTGATAAACTTACATGAATTTTGTACTTATTTCGCTTACAAAATAGGACTTCATATGGATAATATTATTTAAAAAAATTTAATGGTCTATAAACGATATACATATATATATATATCGTTTATAGACCATTAAATTTTTTTAAATAATATTATCCACATGATATATCCATATCCACATGTAGTATATATATCTTTTTCGACAAGGTAGAAAAGATTGGGTGGTAAAAAGAATGGAAAAACACCAGCAAGATTATCAGAAAAGTATCAATTAGCACCAACAGATGGCAATACCAATCATGTTTGTCATGTGTGTTGTTGTGCATACATTACAATGGAAAGAATGTTTCAATCTGTGAGCACAATCAGAATGTCGCACAAAAGCAGAGTTGATGGAATCAGTATTTTGTGAAAACTCTGCGTGTTAATGATTTAATGAAGCTTTCATCAAAATACATCGACACTGTTCAAAATGCCATGTAAGCACGAATATTTTTTATTAGCGTGACGTACGCAAGCACGAACATTCGAGTCTCATTTGAAGTGGTAACTTTATTTACTCTTTCTAGTGTCTTTCGGTGAATGTGTGAAATTTACTGAAGGAAAAAGAATGAAACAATGAACGTTGGATGTTAATGCTGTTGTTGATCTTGTTGACATTTCGAAGTGAACGTACGTGGATCAGTATTCCATGGAACTTGATCGCTGTCGTCTGAATCGCTGTCTGCGCAAGTTTTCAAGCTTCTGGTGACCATTTGTACTGTTTGGCTTTCTGGTCAGTAGGGGTGAGCATTCTCTACCAGAGCGCGAATTCGAATTGAACCGAATTTCAGTATTTCGAATCGAGTTTGAAAGATTTTCGAACAAGTTTTCCAGCCACTAGGAAAAAGTGGTCTTACAAAGACCCTGCATACTACTTAATTTTGTTCTGCAGTAAAACCACTACTAGTTTCTTCCTAAAAGCTTTGCAGCTGAAATGTGTATTGCATGCTGTTTCAAACATTTTATTGATAACGAATATAATTATGTGGCTGAAATGCTGAATTTTTCAAATTTATAATTTTAGGCTCAAATCAAGCTCGAACTAAGAAAACTCATTTGAAACTCGAAGGATCGATGCTCAAACTTACTGATCAGTCGAGTTTTGGTCGCACAGTAACATTTTTCCATATTGTTTAGATGTGGAAGCAGCGTATAACTAGGTTGCTTTCTGTACCTAGTTGAAATTTCTTCACTAAATGGTGACACACGCCATATTGTTCTCTCTTCTGCAAAATATTATGCACCCAAAACCCGTGCTTTCTCTTGAATTTTCCTGTCTCATGGTAAAGTATAAGCTAATGCTACCGTTGTGATTATTTCTTGAACAACATTGTGCTGAAATTCCAACAGGCTTCCAAAAATTATTACTGCCAATTTCACGAACAGCAACAAAAATATGAGATTTGCTAAAACTTGTAGCAACATAGAAACAGTCAACGTCACGCATTCTGGATCGTGGACCACGCACATGGAGTCCTAGCCTTAGTGTTTTGAGAGCCGTCATACTGGCTAAAACAATGAAGTTGCTATTAAATAATTTTAAAAATGATTTCACTAATATTACCATCCGGGTTTCCCCTGACACATCCCCTTTTTGGACCTCAGTCCGGGCGGGTTTTCAAAAAATCGGAAGTTTGTCCAGGTTTTGACTCAATCCGTAGTATGTACGGACGTTGCCAACTGCAGAGGCGTACGACAGTACGAGACAAAGAAAAGCTCGTTAATTTTCAATACAACATGTTGCTAACATCTCAAAATGCAACCCTCGTAAAAGCTTTGCGTACATATTTACTGAACAAAAGCAAGCGATGCGCTCATCACCGCTGTCGATACTCGGAGTAACAACTTAAAATGACGTCAGCTTCCAGGAACCATTTTGTTTGTTTTATGTGAATTTCTTTAAATTTGTATAGTTTTGCTGTTTTGCAGTTTTAAGCAACTAGTAAAAGTTAATTAGAAAGTAGCAATGCCGAAACGACAGTGTGCATTTACAGATGAAATGAAGACCAAGTACCCCGTGTTTTCGCGCAGGTGAATATTACTGGGAAGCTGAATGCTCGACACGTGGTCCTCTTTTTCAACTCAGACAATATGGTAACCCTACTAATATAGGCTTTGTAGAAGGCGGTTTTGCACAACAAATTTTTAGAGCATTACAGCAGTTGTAACTACTTTTTTTCTAAGTTTGACCACCATTTCAAGTACACAAACTACATAAGAATGATAAATAGTAGCAATACCATTGTGAAGCAGCTACATAACAGAGATATTAGGCACACGCACAGCATAAGTGCTAAATGACAATCCATCTTATATGCATGATTTTTATTTTATCTTAGTCATATTGCAGGGAATTAAGATTAGTGTTTTTCTTTTTTGTGTATGTTTGTAAATAGTATTTATAATTTATAATATCTATGTATGCACAGTTAAACTTCATTATAACCTTGCTTAGTGCTTAGCAAAACAAAATGTCATAGATATATATGTATTAATGAAAAATGTCATAGATATGTATGTATTAATCCAAAATGTCATAGAGATGTATGTATTAATGCAAAATGTCATAGATCTGTATGTATTAATCCAAAATGTCATAGATATGTATGTATTAATCCAAAATGTCATAGAGATGTGTGTATTAATCCAAAATGTCATAGAGATGTGTGTATTAATTGCACCGGATCGTCGTGAAACTTTGCATGATTATATTAGAAGGAATATCACTCAAACTGATAGTACTGCATTTTCGATATGCCATCTTAAATTCAAGATGGAGGGCATGGACATCATTTTCTAACACACCATCTTGAGCTCACTGGGCTCCCGAATCAAGTTTACTTTTTGATACATGTGCTCTGACAATTACATGTACTGTATATGATCCGCACATTATTCAAAAATTAACTGTCACCTACCTAGAACCGTGAGTGTGGCAGACGTGGCCGTTTCACCAAACGGATTTCTAGCCAAACATCTGTACAACCCTTGCTGTTCTGGCGTCACATTTGCTATGTCAAGAACGCACACGCCATTTTCGTACCATATACGGACCGTGTCGGAAGCCTCCACCACACGGTCTTCGCACAACAGCAATATTTCGGCTTCCGGAACGGCGTAAACCTCGCACTCAAAGTGCACGTTATCGCCCACCGTGGCGGTCTGCGGCGCCAAGCCTCGCGTGAAGGCGGGCGGCACCGGCTTCGGCTCTTCCGGTTTGGCCTCTTCGGGCTTCGCCACGGGCAATTGTGCGGCTGATGTGTCTGGCGGTTTTTCGGGCGGAAGTTGTGAGTCTGTTGTGGTGACCTTGCCTGCAGACGGGCCTAAAGCAATAGGAATTATTAAGGCTCCATCTGGCGACATCACGAAATTCCATTTTTCATCACTACATAACATTTGAAGAATTTTAACTTGTCGAAAAGCTGAGGAAAAAGCAGGTGGAGTGTTTATGCGGTCAGTATATAAACAATTAGTGCTCTGCAAACCAAAAGTTTAACACGTTAAAAACACGTAGACGGGTTACACTGTCGCTTGCGGACGTTACGTCTCGTAAAGTAACAAGCGCAATATCTAGCGGAAAGTCACTTTACGAAAATGTAACGTTCGTAAGAAAATGTACACAAGCATTAGGTAAACGGGTTACGAAGAGCATTAATACAACGATTTGTTATTATTAATTTAAATAGACGATCTTACCAGTAAACGTTCCTGAAAGCGTTTCGTTAGTCTTAGACGGCATGCAATCTTTACCGTTGTTCGAAGTCAGTTCAAACCATGCCAGGAACACGCCATGCTGGTTATTTACTCTCTTCATAAGCAACTGGTTATAACATCACCGACAAACTCATTTACAAATTTCAAGAGACAGAAAACACCTTAACGTAACTTGCAATACGACAAAGCTGCAAAACTTTTGCAAACGCTGTTATACATCGTACATGAAATAAACGTTCGAACAAATTAAGAAGAAGAAGAAGAAAGAAGTACATCTCAACAATGCTAAAAAGTGGTTAATCTCAAATACTTCGTGCAACGGGATCGTTCATGCGGCTCCACCGATTCAAACTCCAGACTTCCGGACAAGTACAAGTTCAAAATGGCAGACCGGTACAAGTTTTTTGTAACAGTGACAAGAGATAAAAGAGAGCCGTTACTAATTCCTATCACATGTCGTGGGACAGTTTTGTAACATGTTTTGCTTTCTGCGGACCGGCGCCGTCATGTTCGACCGGCGCGCATGTGCCACTATCACCGACTGTAAAACAGACTTTCTCAAGCGTCTAAAGAAAATGTTAACAAATACAATAATTTATTATCAAGAGCAGAACATAATCTGTTACAAAAAACTTATCCCAGCACATGCAAAACATACAGTATTCAGGAAACATCAGTTAGAACTATAAATAACACTCAATACTGGCAAAAGAACAATCACCGTGAATCATCTCAAATCGATTAAGATTCGCAAAAACACAGCTAATTCAACAAGGCCGACGAATGTGTGTAAAAATACTAGCACGTACTACATACAAACACGTGAAACTTGACAATAAGGAGGATAAAAATGGTAAAATGTTATACAGTTGTGTGTGCATACAAACTTCCGCTCAAGATTGTACATTTTACCGTATTCATAAATTAACCCGCTACTAACAGTAAATTATAAATTCAAAATACTAAACAACTATTGACAGACATTTGTCTTAAAAGTATGAATCATATTCATATTTAAAGTGGAGGATCGCATGCAAGCCAATGGTAACTATTTCACACTGTACAGGGTGGACCTAAATAAACGACCTACTGACGAACAAAACTGGCCTGAATAAAAGTATACCACAGTAAGAACAACTGTTCACCCTGGCCGTTAAAAAGGTTTGATGTCAAGCACCAAAAACTTCTTATTGTACAGTCAATTCACCTTGAATTATCTAATTATAAAGTGGCATTACAGAAAGAGGAGGTGAATTATCTAATTATAAAGTGGCATTACAGAAAGAGAAGTATGTTTACTTGAACAGCGAGGGAAAACAGTTGCACCTTGTGGGATGCCTAGTTATTCATATACAATCAATAAATTAAGATTAAATCTAATGATCTAAGTTCGACTACCTTTGAAAACTACTATAACGCACATATATCAATGTAATAGATACTATAAATATGTCGTATACATACCAAAATGTATAAACTACATATTCAACCAGTGTAAAATTTAACGACCCAAAAAACTCATGTATATCGTTTGAAATATAAAAAAAACATACAAATAACATTGTAACAAATACTTGGCATAATTATACAAATTTCAAAGCATAAATAGCTTATGGAGGGGGGACAACAGATGTACGAGATGTTCCCTCGCCCGAGGACATAGTCACTAGTGTTAAACAACAGACATTGCGTATACAGCACATGCTGGGACAAATTCTTCAAAGCAAATGGTAAAAAAACGGGGGGGGGATAGAAGAAGCGACGTGCGAGCGTCTCGACACTACTCTATCGTATATACTAAGCTATAAGCCATGCAAAATAGAGTTTACATCATCAAGTGCCAGTTTAGTAAGCACTAATACGCATAAATCCCGGGCAGCGTTCCCGGCTGTCGGGGGAAATCGTACCACGCTCACTGCAGGCATTCTTTTCATTCTCACACATTCACATATTTTCTCATGCTAAACGAGTGGAAAAATGGAAGGGCAAATATAGTATTAGTTGAGAAGAGGGCAGGATGGTCAGGCGGGCTAAACAGCTAAAGGAAAGTTTCCCGGGAGACAGAGAAAGAACAAGAATCTTGTGAATCATGTACGGTTCCAGTACGGAGTAAAAGAATTATATAAAACAATAAGTATAATAATTATTAGTCTATTAATATAACATTTGAAAATATTATATAAAAAAATTAGTAAAAATTTATTTAGCATTTGAAATAGAAGTTGAGTCAGTCAGTCAGTCAATCAGTCAGTTAATGATAAACTACATAACAGGGTTAGATACGACACTATACCGGAGAGAAGGCACGCCCCGTCCCGCTGAATAAAATGAAAAAGTTTATGCAAAAAATTACAACAAACTCGTGGGTAAAAGCGTGGGATAATTTTAGCAAAAATCGATAAAAGATGTTAACAATCGTTCGTGATAAACTGCACAGTGACCCGGCAATTAACTGGTGGCAAAACAATGTCACAAACAATGGCAGTGTTAACATGGTCAATTGTAAATGAATCAGTCGAGTTTAGTTTCCACCGAGTGTGTTGCGTGCGGTACAGAGTTAGACGCCTTCCCAAAATGCAAATCCCATCGTCATTTACGACTCTCGTGCTACCCGCATTTGAAACCAAACTCACAGGTACGACATAAGAGAAACGAAAAGCATGACCAGTGTAAGCCGGGATGCCCAGACGTGCAGCCTAGTCGATTAACAAGCAGCTTAGCTGCCTACTTTATGCAGCTTGTCACGAAAAACAGCTTGGTAGAAAGTAAAAAAAGCCGACCAAAACAAACCAAGGATAAATTTCCCCAAAAAAAAAACACGTGGCAATTTCAAATTCAAACAATAACTGGGAAAACATTTATGGGTACACCCCCTACGAATGTCTCTGTGCTTCAGTAGCAGTAAGAACAGCAAAGCTACGTTTCACTCGGCGTCGAGTTTATCTACATTCCATGAAATCTATCACTACAGACCTTTCAGCTAAATTTGCGAAATAAAGACCTCATCTAGTTTCCTCGAAAAATTAACTCCTAAACAAAGTCACGTTTATAGATAAATACATGAAAAGAAAGTAAAATTCTGCCCACTAACTCGCTAATACGTAATGATTCAATAAAAACAAGTATGTTACACGATCGAGGGCTGTGGTCGATAGGACCAGAGAAGTAATTCGCACAAGGCGAGTTACAATGAATATTTCTATGCCTTAGTCTCACTCCTTACTTTGCACGACCAGCTGGGCACTGCATTCCGTCTTTCCGGCCACGTTGCTGGCGCGGCAGGTGAACGTTCCCGCATCTTCCGGATACGTCTCGCGTATCGTCAGCGTGCATTTCTCGCCATCTTGAGTTATCTACAAAACAAGAGAAAATTCCAGTAAAGCGTTCGGAAGAAGATTTTCGCATGGAATATAGCTGCTACATTGCGAATGAAAACTTACAAAACTTAAAAAATCTCATACAAGTACGTTACTTGAAATATACAGTCATTCTTTGTTATACCACCTCCGTTATAATGCCAAATTTGTTTACCCTATTATGAACAGCACAGAAAAAGTTCATCAGGCTAATTGAAAAAAATAGGTGTAGTGGGATGTGTCCTTGACAAAACGAAACAGATTGGCAAAAAAGGCGTTTCTGAAAAAAAATTTGAGGTTCTGTATAACAAATAATGGATTTAAATTCAAATCTTGCTTATTAATTTTGCACATCCAAATCATAATTAGAACACGCACGATAGAATGATGGAACCATTAATATCAGCATCGTTGCAACACAAAACTGTTCGGCATAAGACAAAATCATTATTTCTTTGAAACAAAAAATGTTACCAATAATATGAACTAAGTTTTACCTGGAAGTCTCTGGATGGTTGAATGACCGTACTCTCTCTAAGCCACGTGATACTTGGCGTAGGATTACCGGTCACTTCACAATTAAATGTGGCTGGATTTCCTTCCATAACGGTTATGCTCTGTAGGGGCTTAGTAAACAATGGTGGTGCCGAGGGATCTGTAAAATAATAAGAAAGACTCGTCTTAATCACAAGACAAGTTGCTGATATGTTACATAGAACAAGGCCATATTGTTAATTTGTATCAAGAAAAACGGGGGCCTAGGATAGATCCTTGTGGAACTCCGTATAAAACACTGTTTAAAAATGGTTACACAATATAAAACACAGAATGAAAATCATTATGTGAAATATACGAAAGAAAATATATTTGTGAAAAAGCAAAAGCAATAAAAAAGAGTCGATGTATAAACAAGTAATATAAATTGCTTGGTTGCAACACTGTCCATACATACATACAAGAAGAAAAAATAGTATCGTCCGGCACGTACGTGGTATGTTATGGAGAAATGACGCAGTCCTTGACAAAAAAGTCAAAGTTTGGAAACATTTTAGTGTCTAAGTAATTGATATATAAATGGTTACAATGTCTAGTAACTTACGCTGTATCGTAAGCGTGGCAGCAGATGTACACTCTCCGCCTCCGTTCTTGGCAATAATCCGGAACCAGCCTTCGTCTTCCGGATGAGCTTCAGTCACGGTAAGGATATAAAACTCTTTGTCGGTCGTCATCTTGCGGTACTTGCTGGGCTTGACTTCCTCTTCCTCGAAGAACCAGAATGCTTCCGGAGCTAAAAAAAATCGAGCGAACAATAAAAACCCAAATCAGTTAATAAGACCTTGCATAAAAGAATCAATTCGGTAGTCGTTAAGGTTCAATATTCCAAGGACAGGCTTACCAGGCTGTCCGGTGATTCGACACCGGAAGACGGCCTGTTTCCCCAGAGGAACCACAAGATTCTGAAGTGGCATCATAAGTTTAGGAGGAGTAAAGTCTGGCAGTGGTGGCTTCTCTTCATGTGGGATCACTACGTATACCTCCGCCTTGCACCGAGCCTCACCTAGTGTAACACAAAAATGATTTAGTAAATAATGCTTGATAACAGCAGATGTAATGGATGCTGAGACGATTAAAATAACAGTGTGCAATAATTACTACGATTCGGATGAAGAAGAATCTAAATCGATATGTATTGAGTGACATTTGCTGTGATTCGGATGAAGAAGAATCTAAATCGACATGCATGGAGCAATATTTACTGTGATTCGTATTAAGAAGAATCTAAATTGACATGTATTGAGCGACATTTACTGTGATTCGTATTAAGAAGAATCTAAATCTACATGTATTGAGCAATATTTACTGAGATTCGTATTAAGAATCTAAATCGACATGTATTGAGCGTTATTTACTATGATTCATAGAAAGAAATCTAAATCGACATGTATTGAGCGATAGTTACTGCGATTCATATGAAGAAGAATCTAAATCGACATGCATTGAGCGATATTTACCATGATTCGTAGGAAGAAGAATCTAAATCGACATGTATTCAGCGATATTTACTATGATTCGTAGGAAGAAATCTAAATGGACATGTATTGAGCGATAGTTACTGGGATTCGTATAAAGAAGAATCTAAATCGACATGCATTGAGCGATAATTACTATCATTCGTATTAAAAAGAATTTAAATCGACACGCATGATGATTAATGAAAACCAAATATTAAGAGCTAAAAATCAGAGACAAACGTAAATTGCAAAAAACACAACAGAACATCAGAATTCAAATTAGAAGCACTTCTACTGATGAATTAAAGGAGAAATACAAAAACAGGAAACTTGAGACTGTCTAGTAATGTGTAGTTGCTAAATCACCACACATGACCACATTTAATGCAAAACCATTTGAGCGTACTACGCCAGATCTATTCCTAACTGATTCGTTTTAATAAACAACTTGTAAATCCTTGAAGGAAATTAGGCAGCACATGACGTACCGGCCGCGTTCTGTGCCACACATTCGTATATTCCATTATGAGTCTCCTCCGTCTCAAATATGAGCAACGTGTGAACGTTCGGACCTTCGCCGATCACCTTCACGTTCTTGAACGTGTCGTCCACCCGCTTGCCGTCCTACGGGCAGGAAACAAACAGACATGAACTCAAAACAAAGTTTAAATGCTTTCTGTCTGCACTAACCGAACCGAATACAAACTTAAATTGAGAGCAGTGCCAAAATGAATTTGATTTAACCTAGCTACTTAAGCATGGCTGACTAGATGGCCTATGAGTTCTTCGCTGCACTTCTCCTTTGCTTCAAAATATTGCACGTATTCCTAATACTGTATTTTGATAAATCTTGCAGAGTTAATAAATAAATTGAATTGAACTGAATTGAAAATAACCCACCCAGGGATGAGAATGACAAATTGTAAAAACCTCTGAAACAGGCCGGGGGTTTGGGGACCGCATAGGCCCCCATGGGGGTTCAAGGGGGAGAAGCAACAAATTGCAATTTTGTGACCGTAGAGAACCTCTAAGTGGACTTAAAATATCAATTACCTTGTTTCATGCATAATTTAAAATATCCAACTATCAAGGATACATGATACCTAATTGTCTCAAAAACGCCTAAGTACTGGCCGTTCCTATGCAAAAGTATATAAAAACTGTCTGCAATTGACTCAAATAACTCCGCACAATTGATTCTATATTTTTATACATAGAGATATACACGTGGTTACACTGATGTACGTGATGTAAACAAAGTGACGGCCTGCCAACTAGCGGTCAGCTTGTGAAATAATATACTGGGTCAGTAAAAATTTTCTCAACGAATTTACGCGATATACAAAAATGGCACTACTGGTCTTCCAAAAACTCGGAGTTCCGAGCACCCGCGGAAAATTCTCATCCCTGAACTCACCTTCTCCCAGAACAGAGTAAGTGGCTGAGATCCAGACACTTTACACGTGAATTTGACCGGTGTCCCCGCATCGATGGGGTTGGCATCCTGGGGCACCTTGGTGAAACATGGCGGAACATTACCAATCTTTGCCTCTATTATGAAAAAAGATCAATCACATTACTAACCTATAAGATTTCAACTTTATCTTTGCGAAGAACGACCAAGCCATTTGGGAAGTTAGGCCTATTTCAGTGAAAAGTGCAATAAGGGTTTAGCAATAAAACTGCAATAAGCGCCTCGTTTAATTAGCAAAATCACTTTAAAGTCGTGATCACTTCACGTGCCCCCCCCCCAATTTTCAATGCACTTTCTTCTTCCAATGATGTCATTCGTCCTGAGCAAAAGTAGCGCGCTGTCAATCTTCAGCAAAAGTATAACAAGTTTTTACAAAAAACGTAGATAGCCAATTTTGAAATATTTTTGCGCAAACATTAGGTAAGCTGCAGGTTTGAATTAGTTTAAGCAGCGCGCACTTCTGGAAGGCCACGATGCTCTTACAAAAAGTCACAAAGTCTCCCAGTTACGTCATGATTTTCGAGTCAATGGCGGCAACTACCACGCCTGAAAATGTCTGTTCAAAGGTAATATATTTTAAATTTATGCTTGGTACACAGTTTTCTGCAAATTTTTAAATACATAGTGTTATCACATTGTTACCATGATAAATTTCATTAAAGTTTCGAAGCTACTCGCGGATCAGCGAATCCATTAAAACTGCCAGTGGCTCTTTTTGTCACATTTGCACAACCGGCAAATAGGTACTGTACCAAGATAAGCATGATCATGAACTGCAGTGCTCGCCTGTGATGTCAGCGTGACGAAGAGCTCATTTTCGTGACATCACATCAGCGTCTTACAACAATCTTCGCTCACGCAAACGTGCTTGACGCGCAGGGAAGATGCCTACCTTTGCACACACTGTGGTTAATTTGTGACGTAAGTGATAGCTGTGATTGGTTGCCGTTAAATAACTTTCCAAGATAACTGTTCAAACATTAGAAACAACTGCTAACTTTTATCGGCAAGAAAATGTACAATATATATACAACTATATAATTATACATCCATACAACTTAAATTGTATATTGTACAACCAAATTAAATTGTATATTGTACAACCAAACAGTAGATTTAAAATTGATTATTATTAATTTTTAAATACATAGTGTTACCACATTGTTACCTGCATTTTTTCAACGTAATGTATAATTTAATTTTTCCTAGTGTAAAATGACTGTGACTGCATAATGTGAAAAGACCTTTATTACATTATTATTTTTCTCGTAAGCACCAGCTCACCTTCAACGATCAGACTGTGACTGTATAATGTGACATGACCTTTATTACATCATGATTTTCTCGTAAGCACCAACTCACCTTCAACGATCAGACTGTGACTGCATAATGTGAAATGACCTTTATGATTTTTCTCGTAAACATCAGCTCACCTTCAACGATCAGACTCGCTTTGCATTCATTCCAGCCGTGACAGTTGAGAATCTTAGCCGTGATTGTGCTGCTGTCCTCAAGTTCACACTCCTTGACCACAAGCTGACTCCAACCTTCCTTGATGGTGATCTACAAGATCAAACTGTTGTCTGAACGATTCTGAAGATGCAAGTTAATTGTGACATAAAAGCGTTTGCTTTACTCGCTTCACTACCTGTATAATGGGAATCTCCCGTCACGAAAATGCTATTCTGATTGGCCTGCGTGACGAGACTCAACCGGCGAGCTTAATATGCAAACTAACCCACATGTATGGCAGTAGCAATGAAAATTGCACACTTCGTGAATCAGGCGATTGAAAATAAACAGCAGTGCTGTCCCCTGCCGGTCAAAAAGTTAATATATAGGCTATTACACCAGTGGCAATGCACTTTGTGAATCAAGTTACTGAAAATAAACAGCACTGCTGTCCCCTGCCGGTCAAAAAAGTTTATATATACGCTACTACAACAGTAGCAATGCACATGCCTGGCATACTTCGTGAATCAGGCTACTGAAAATAAACAGCAGTGCTGTCCTCTGTTGGTCAAAAAGTTAATATATAGGCGATTACACCAGTGGCAATGCACTTTGTGAATCAAATTACTGAAAATAAACAGCAGTGCTGTCCCCTGCTGGTCAAAAGGTTAATATATAGGCCGTATAAATGCCCACAAGCAAAAACTTGCAGAAAAGATTACTGTTACTGCCGAATGTTCGCTGCATTCTGCTGTGTCATGATGTTTATTTTCCATCGTGTATTTTGCCAGGTGGCAGAAAAGATTACTGTTACTGCCGAATGTTCGCTGCATTCTGCTGTGTCGTGATGTTTATTTTCCATTGTGTATTTTGCCAGGTGGCAGAAAAGATTACTGTTACTGCCGAATGTTCGCTGCATTCTGCTGTGATATGATGTTTATTTTCTATCGCGTATTTTGCCAGGTGGCAGAAAAGATTACTGTTACTGCCGAATGTTCGCTGCATTCTGCTGTGTCGTGATGTTTATTTTCCATCGTGTATTTTGCCAGGTGGCAGAAAAGATTACTGTTACTGCCGAATGTTCGCTGCATTCTGCTGTGTCGTGATGTTTATTTTCCATTGTGTATTTTGCCAGGTGGCAGAAAAGATTACTGTTACTGCCGAATGTGCGCTGCATTCTGCTGTGTCGTGATGCTTATTTTCTATCGTGCATTTTGCCGGGCGCTTTGAATTGTATCACTCAAAGCAAAAAAACACTTTTGAGCTGACTTGCTCGTGATGAAGATAATTAAACTCTAAAGAAGCAGGAGAATCTAACTAAGAGCCTTAAATGAGTAACCTTTCGCAGTTAACGACTTTGTCAGGCAACTCCAAGGTCAAGCAACAGGTATCCTTACCTGAAATTCACTCGTATCCTGCAGTTGATAGCCTTCTCTGTACCAGAAGATGTCCGGCATCGGTTCTCCCTTGAACGTGCACTCGAAGAAGCCCGGCTTTCCCTCCTCGGCTCTGTAATGCTCGATCGGTTTGATGAACTCTGGCTTCCTCGGTTCCTCCGGCTCTGGCTTCGGAGCCTAATGATGTAGAAGAACGTAATTAGCGATATATAATGATGATGCGTAAAGGTAACAAGTGACGATCTATTAATGACGAATAGAAATGTTCGAATTTATTACGTCAGCCTAGACTTCATGATCTGTTGACAAATCTACAAACATTCTACATTTTCAGATACAGAAAACTAGGTGTACAATTGTATCTTAACAGTGGCGGCTCGTGTATAGGTACTGTAGAACCTGCAGCACCCCCTATTTTCACTCCATATTATCGATAATATTCAATAGAATAAGTCTTTTTCTTTATTTCTTTCTTTATACTTCTATGGAACCAGAGCAGTAATGGTAGTACTGTTTGCTTCACAGCCCAGCACAGTGTGCTCCAGCAACGTGGTGTTTGGCTGTTGTGCACATGCGACCATGCACACATGTCTGAGCCCAAGTAGAGAAAGTACTGTCGCTCACACAGTTTGTTGTCAGTTGTCACGTGCTTACCGTGGACGGATCAAGCTTGAACTGCCACAATTTAGGATATTCGTAAGCAAACAATATCTTTTTGTTTAGGATTTTATCAAGTTTATGTATAAACTCTCATATGTTTGTTTGCTTAAAATTACAAATACAAATAAAAACATTAGAATTACATGTTTGTTTTGCTTTACACAGCATTAAAACAATGGCTAAAAATTTTCTGAAGCAGCAGTCCCACTAATTTCAGCCAGGAGCCGCCACAGGTCTAAAATAATGTAAACAATGTTGTTTAATGAATGTAATAACAAGAGGTGTTCACTCACCTTCTTCTTAGCAGGTAAGACACGGGGCATCATCTCTAGAAGATCCTCATCCGTGACTTGAAAAAGAAATAAAAAAAACAGCTGAATTACAACTGAGACGATAGTTTTTAGGAAAACATTCTTAAATGTCTTCATCCGCCATTTGAACAAAAAGTAAAAAAACAAGAAAGCTACGATCTAGTTATGACCGAGCAGAAAGTGTAAAGGAAACGGCAGAATGCTTTAGTTTTTAATTACAGCGAATGGGGTAAAAAACTGGAATGTATCTCATACCCATCGGTTGTTCCTCGGGTTCCGACTCTTCGGCTCTCAGTCTCTTCTCAAGAGGCGGCATTTCCCACTCAGCAACCTTATCAGCTGTAAAAACAAAGTGCACAATGTTATAATCAAACATACAGAAAGCTTTCGTTTTCTTTCGTCTTCCTGGCTCTTTCCCTCTATCTTTCTGTCCGTTCTCCCCCTCTCTGCCTCTCTCTCTCTCTCTCTCACTCTCTCGTTCTCTCTCTGGCTCGTTCTCTGTCTGTCCGTCTCTCTCCCTCTCTCTCTCTCTCTCTCTCTCTCTCTCTCTGGCTCGTTCTCTGTCTGTCCGTCTCTCTCCCTCCCTCTCTCTCTCTCTCTCTCTCCGGCTCGTTCTCTGTCTGTCCATCTCTCTCCCTCCGTCCCTCTCTCTCTCTCTCTCTCTCTCTGGCTCGTTCTCTGTCTGTCCGTCTCTCTCCCTCCCTCTCTCTCTCTCTCTCACTCTCTCGTTCTCTCTCTCTCTGGCTCGTTCTCTGTCTGTCCGTCTCTCTCCCTCCCTCCCTCTCTCTCTCTCTCTCTCTCTCTCTCTCTCTCTCTCTCACTCTCGCTTGTTCTCTCTCTCCTCCTTCTCTCCCTCTCCCTCCCTCTCTGTCTCTACCTCCTTCTCTCTCTTCTTTCCCACTCTTTCTCCTTCCCTCCCTCGTCTGTCCCTCCTGTCTCTCTCCCACTTTTCCCCCTCTTTCTCCACTCTCTCTGTCTCTCTCTCTCTCTCTCTGGCTCGTTCTCTGTCTGTCTCCTCTCTCTCTCTCCTTCTCTCTCCGCTCTGTCTCTACCTCCTTCTCTCTCTTCTTTTTCCACCCTTTCTCCTACCCTCCCTCGTCTGTCCCTCCTGTATCTCTCTCTCTTGCACGTTCTCTGTCTCTCTCCCACTTTTTCCTTCTCTTTTTCCACTCTCTCTGTCTCTCTCTCTCCCTATTACTCTCCTCCTCTCTCGTTCTCCCCATCTCTCTCATATGCTCCACCTTTTAATCCATTCGTATATTTAACCAATTTTTCTAAACAGATTATAAAACAACAGCAAGTAAATCCAATGAGAATGGACTGGCGCCACTAACTCTCTACGCTGCATTTATCATTAACTTACGTTTCTTGCTGGCCTTCAACACCGACCGGAAATCGTCCGTTCTCGCCGCGACATGGAGCGTCGTCTTGGCAATGGCAGTGCCCTCGGAGTTACGGGCGATTACCTTGACTTCGCCGTTGTCGTACTGCTTAGTCTTAGGAATCTCCATGTAATGCATGCCGTCGTAAGACAACTTGTATCTAGAGCCCTGACGAAATAAATTAAGTTACCAATAAAATACTGGCATCTTTAACACAAAGGTTACAGATTAAAATTGCCGTTCTGTTAGCTGCGAAAAATCGTTTTCCATATCGACCATTAACATGTGGAACAACTTACCACAGAACATTCGTGAAATTACATCCATTTCACACTTCAAACAAGAGCTCAAATCTCATTTAAATTTTTCGTTGCGTGGGAAACATTTTTCACTTGGTAAACCTCCAATTTATCTGATATGATAGATATGCATCAGTCTTAAATATTCGTACATTAATATTTTCTAACCGTCATTTTCTACTAATGTCGAATGTAATCTTGTAGTAAAACTTGTCAGCTTGTGTAGTTATAGTCTATTCTTACTATAAATGTTTTTGTAAATGGTGTATAAGGTCTCTTGTGGTGAGGATCCTAAATCATGAATTTCAAATTGTCTGATCCAATCCTATAATAAATTATGTGTAAACTAAACTAAAAATAAATTTACTATTTATGGCAAAACAAGAAAAAGTTTAACTAGTTCAAGATTTTTGAACAAGAAATGATTGTTTACTTTTACTGACTTACATGCAAGACAGGTTTGTTGTTGATGTACCACTGAACTTTGGGTCTTGGGACGCCTTTCACGCGGCACTCAAACTTGGTGTGCTGACCCTCGGTCACCTGGAAGGGCTTGGGTTCGATCACAAACTCGGGCGGTTCTCTGTCTGGTTCATCCTGCATCACTTCAGTTCCCTTGGCCCTGTAAGATTTATATTTTCAGATACTGTATTCGAGCTTATCAACTTTGTTGGCTGACCAGACTGAACTAACCGACAAATTAAAACCAAAGAATTGCTTTAAAGACGGACAGAAATGTTTTGAGTAATGCTCCTACAGTTTCACGAAAGTTAAAATAACAGAAATTCATAAAAGAAATTCATTCATAGTTAGAAATTCTGGATATATTTATATTTAAAAACAACACAACTTTATTAAAATTTTACTTTATATAGTTAAAATCATGCCAAACATTTCGATAGACTATTGCTGTCAGCATCAGTGGTAAATTTACGAACATACAACCAGTTTATAAAGGCAGGTCTCATTATGCCCTAATTAAGTAGTTAACAGAAGCCAAATAGCTAATGAATAAACAGACCAATAAAGAAATTGATACAGTAACTTAAATACTAATTACGCAGACCTGAAGAACAGAAATTGATACAGTAAATTATGCACTAATTATGCATTTACAAAAGCTGAATAGGTAGATAAAGATTAAACGATTAAGCAGACCCGAAGAACAGAAATTGATACAGTAAATTATGTAGTAATTATGCATTTACAAAAGCCAAACAGGTAGGTAAAGATCAAATGATTAAACAGACCTGAAGAAAAGAAATTGACACAGTAACAAATAGCTAAGTGCTTGAAAACAAAGTTAAAGGAATTGAACTGCTTTACACATTAACGGAACACTTATTAGGGTACATAGATAAACTTTCTTTTATTAATAAGTCCCAGTTATTTATAATTTTGGTCACAATCCTGAAATTATTAAAATCAGCTTTGTGGCCAGCGACACAAATGAGATCAAATATGTTCTGGGAATGTAATAACATATTATAATAAACCAAATCTTGAAAACCTTCTATTTCACAGAGTAAAACTTTGTTTTATACAATTTCATTTTAAAAAAGATGGGTTACTGTATCAGACATTTGCCAACATGAGTCAGCAGCGATCAGCAAATGAAAGGAGTGTAGAAGAAGAAAAAGAAACTTTAGAATTAGCAAGTCTTTGCATTCAAATATCGGTCAAACGCAGTTGTAAAAAGTCTAAATGACAAGGATGAATCAAAGCATGAAGCCATACCTAGCCTGCTCTTCCTCCAACTCCTGCAGTTTGACCACGCCCTGTTCCATGCCCTCGGGAAGCTGAGTGTCAGTGATGATGCTGCGCGTTCCCCGGATCTTCAACAAGGCCTTCGTCTCGTCCTGACCGTAAAGGTTCGTGGCGCGGCACAGGTACTCGCCCGTGTCCTCGGGGAAGACCCACAGGATTTCCAGGGCCACGTAACCGAAATCGTAAATGGGTTTGAAGCGGTGACCTGAAACATGAGCGAAAAATAAACAATGACAATAAACAACGAGCAACAAATAAACAAGCTAGTTTACCACAAAGAAAACTACAGCCAATCTCGGGTATAAGGTACTCGCTTATAAAGGACCACCAACACCGGACCCGATTTTTTTATATAAATATCTTCATATATAAGGTACTCGGATATAAGGGACTTTCGGTTATAAGGGACGATATCTTCAGGTCCCGCATAATAGAAACCCAGGTAAATTACCTCACATAACCCTATGATGAAAGCGAAATTGATCGATTTTTAACCTCAATTTTTCGCAAACTCGGTCTTCGAACGGCTCGGTTTCCGCGGTCACATACATCTCGAATCAGTGAAGCAGCTTCCTACATACTATTTGTACTGACTGTGCAGTAATAATTCATAAAAATATAGGTAAAAGTACAGAAAAGTACAGGTCTAGATAGAAATATGCTATGAAATAAAAATACTTCTAAAGTAAACTCCGTGCAACTGAAAATCGCATAATATTATGTAGCGATATTACGTAATATATATATAATATGATTTGAGTTATGAGAAGTTTACTCTACTATTGCCACTACCACTGTCACTGCCACAGCCACAGCCACAGCCACTGCCACTGCCACTGCCACTGCCACTGCCACTGCCACTACCACTACCACTACCACTACCACTGCCACCACCACTATTGCTAGTAGTGAAAATGCACCGAGACTATAATTTCAATATTTTTAATTTCTATCTCGGGAGTAAAATCTCATTCCTGCAGGAAGCAGGGATTTTAAAAGCTCAAATTTGCACGTGCTGCTTTGAAACGATGCTTCACTCTTAACAAGAAATTAAATACCCCGTGAATGAAGCATGGCCGAGAACAGATGGAAATCAAACTCACCACTCCGCAATGGCTTCCCGTTGAAGAACCATTCTACCTTCATGTTCGGGTCACCGATCGGGATGAGGAAAGCTTCAAACTTCGTGAACTGGTCCTGATGAAGATCAGTCCTAGATAGGAAAAAAAACAGGATAAATTAATCCAGATAATAAACATCCAAGGTACTTACTTATGTATGTTCTAAACACACTACGTAGGGACGCTATACTTACGCCATCTCAAGCGGGTGCAAGTACTACACTTTGTTTTTGGTGTGTATTCATCATGGTGTGTAAATGGTAATTTTTTTTATGATTTATAATATTCTTTTAATATTAGAATTAATAATTTTAATATATTTTTATACATTTTGTGATTTATTATGCAAAATTCATCAAATCTATACATTACCGTACTATGCATGTGCAAAAATACTTTAGACGGAGTACTGCCAAAACACGCAAAACAGCGAGTCCATAATAAACGAACCGCAAAGAAGTGAGGGAACACCGTATGTGAACACAAAAATGCTTTCTTTATGGTGTTTTTATTAGCATTTCGGTCAAACTGTCTCTGACTCAAGCTTTTGTCAAACGCCCCTTGCACTTACTTATGCTTGATGTGCTTCTTGAAGATTGGTGGCTGGTTCTTGTCCTTCTGGTAGAAGTCGTCGTCTTCGAAGTCGTAGTGGAAAGCGCCGGTTTCGATTCCGCCCTCGTCCTTGATCTTGTCCATGGTCCGCCTGATGCTGGTGTCCATGATGACGCCCATCTTAGCTGAACATTGAGGAAATGAAAAACAGTTAGAACAGGGCTTTAGAATGGCAAAACTTTCTAAAGAAAATCAGTCAGAACACAGCTTTAGAATGGCAAAACTTTCTGAAGAAAAGTTTAGGGTTTAATGTTATTATTGACCAAACAAACTAAACTCGTAAGCAGAGGCGTATAGCCTAGGATGTCGAAGTTTCAGTGCGTCACATTTCAGAAAATTTTTTATGCTTCTCGGAAAATGTGCATGCATGTACTTTCATATTCATACAGAGGGCACATATTATTACACACCACAAGCAGTTACTGAGCTGATTTCCTATACGAGTGCCACATAATGAACAGGTGCAATGTATTACACAACAAGCAGTTGCACAACCTGCTTAAATATAAGCGCTATGCAAATGCATGTAATTAATCACGACCACGTAGAAACTAGGTTAATAGAGTTGCTAATACACCACAAGTAACTATTTAATCAGCTTTTTACATAAGCAACTACAAATTTACAATAGATTTAGATTTAGATTTTAGATTTAATATTTTATTTCAAACTTCACAAAGTTCATATACACATCACAAATTAATACAAATAATACAATAAATCATGAAACACAACAATAACACAAATAACAGTTAACGATATAACAAACTACGCCAATGACATCTAATTACAGAAGTAAAGTTTGCATCACTGTTTAAAATGTTCTTGCACATAAAATAAAAATGGGCAGGACAAATTAATCAGCCTAAGGCGTCGAAATGATACGCTACCGTCGTTACCTGTTATTCTTAAGAAGCAAATCATTTCATAACTCTCGCATTCTAATACTGAAGCATTTCCACAAAGACAATTATTTTCAAATAAGGTTTCGTTCGTGATTTTTGAAGTTTAAAAAAACGAGTTTCCTAGATCACTGAGACTACAGCCAGAAGACAGTGCCACGCCTACCTTTGACCTTGAGCAAAGCCGTAGTGAAAGCTTCGCCTGCCTTGTTGAAAGCTCTGCACTTGTAGACGCCGGCGTGATCCGGATTCAAGTCTTTCATGTCGAGCCTGACCTTGCCGAACTCGTGCGTGCACGTGCATCGAGAGCCTGCAACGGCAAAAATTAACATAATTCAGAATTAAAATTGCAAAACTTTTACTCACAGAAGACAGCTAAAGAAAAGTCTGATCGAATTTGTGGAACAATTTTGAAAGAAAGCAAAGATTGCAAATTCAAAGGTGAACTTACCTAAATCGAACGGTTTGTCGTTAAAGAACCATTCCAGCTTCAATTCGGGGTCGTTGACGGGCTCCAGCTTGCCTTCAAAATACGCCGACTCGCCCTCGGTAACGTTGTCGAGATTAGCGAAGTTTGTGACCCATCTTGGTGGCACGCCCTGCATCGAAAGTCGATATTTGGAAAATGACCAACACGAGACGACACCTTTGGGGTACTCTATAAACTATTTTGTTCAAAGTCAAGCAAAGATATTCCGTCGGACATTTTATTACAAAAAAATCGTGTCACTTACTGAGACTATGGTGTCATTTAAAATAAGCAATTTGGCAAATGGTTTTGCAAAAACGCACAAGTCTACACCTCCAAAACTAGATAAAGTACAGGCAATAATAGATAAATATAATAAGTCCTCGCTTAATGGCGCTAATGTATTCCAGCAAAATGTGACGTTAAGCGAAACGTCGTTAAATGAAACCAAAACTTCCACGGAAAGTAATGTAAAAGAATTGAGATACGTTCAAGAGGCAAGAATCAGTGATGCTTAAATCACATAAATTCAATTCAACGTTTCATGAGTTTCTTTATTGTTTCTACTATTTAATTGTTTCTGCTAGCTTGAATTCTTTGCGCAACCTGTTCCTATAGCAACCAGACAACGTAGTAAATGATACGGTGCTCTTGTATGATAAAATTTCCAAGCTCACCTCATGCAGCACTTGGCTTTGACTCTGCAGCGTTTATTGTTTAATGGCTGCCATGGTTTAAACCAGGGGTGTGCAAATTGCGGCCCGCCGAGAGAATTTGTGCGGCCCGCGAAGAGATTTGTCAACCTAATGAAAGTGCGGCCCGGGCGATTAATTGAGTGTATCTAGCTGAGGTGCGTGCCACGATCCCAAAGATAGTGCGGGTAGTTTTTTCTACTAGATCGGATGTCATTAACCCTTACAAGACAGTTGTAGCTTAATGTCACTGTACTACACAGACTGTGTGATACACATTACTAATATGCATTGTAATGAAATTACCACTATCTGTCGCGAAAGTAGAAACATATGGTTTGTAATATAAATTTTAATAACTTCTAAAATAGTTTCTTGAGTGCAGTAGTAATGATGTACGCAGGTCGGATGCAAAAAAATCGTTATTAGGCACTTCTGTACTTGGCACCTTGATCAAACTGCCTGTGGCCCGCAGGATTTGCGGGAAAGTTTATGTGGCCCGGCTAGTCAAATCATTTGCACACCTCTGGTTTAAACTTTAATGAAAGAGAAACAGCTAGCTAGGTACGTATTGGTAAGAAAGAGAGGCGGTACAAGGTTTGTTCACAGGTCTCGCTTGATAGAATTGGCAGCTAGTATTGTAATCAGTCGGGAAGCAAAAACACGTATAATAATTGAATTATTTATGTTACTACGGCACTTTTGAAACAGAATACAGCAATATATGACATGTTAATGCTTCAAATTATGTAAAAAAAATTGTTGATAAAATGAAAATCGGCTTTCAGCAAAGTAAATAAAGACGTTAAAATGAAACGTGCGTCGTTAAGTGAAAAAAACGTATCAAATGTTCAGCGTCGTTAAAAGGAAACGTTGCTAAAAAGGGAGTCATTATATATAATACTACTTTATTTGCCTTAAATCATCCTTAAGTGAGGGCTTACTGTAATTTAAAATCAAAGTCACCAGAAACTGATATTAACAGTGTGGATACTGGACACACTGTTAGGCTATGTCTCAGTCATCAATTCAATAAGATAAATTAACTGACTAAGCCTATCATTCAAGTTATATCATTAGCGCCACCTATACTTTTCAAAAATAATCACCATTAAGCTTACTCACAAATAATGAATGTCATTTAAATTATGTTAACTATTTCTAACATAAAATAAATGAATTCGCACAACTCATTTTAATATTTTGGCACGTAACTATTAGTACAAATTTTGAGAGGAATCACTGAATAAAACTCTAATTATGACTCACCACTTCATCCTCCACTGGTTCATCGGGATGAAGGAGACTCTGGAGTTTGTCGATCTTCTCCAAGCCGCCGGCCATGGCTTTTGGCAGCTGCGTGTCCACGATGACAGTCCTCTTTCCTGTAACAGGATTCAAACAACTAAAATGTCAAGGTGTGCTTTTTTGCAACAGCGATATATTACAAACACATTAGCAGTCAAGATATGCTTTTTTGCAACAGCGATATATTACAAACGCATTAGCAGTCAAGATGTGCTTTTTTGCAACAACGATATATTATAAGCGCATTAGCAGTCAAGATGCGCTTTTTTGCAACAGCGATATATTACAAACACGTTAGCAGTCAAGATGCGCATTTTTGCAACAACGATATATTATAAACGCATTAGCAGTCAAGGTGTGCTTTTTTGCAACAACGATATATTACAAACACATTAGATGGCAAGATGTGCATTTTTGCAACATTAATCCGTAAACACTAGCGTAAAAAACGATTGCTCAAGAATGCGATGCAGGCAGATGAACACTTTTCGTTACGATGCAGTGGCTTGATGTCTGTCTAAAGTCCCACCAATGATTATGACATTAGTGTCATACATATTTTTCGTATCTTGTTTTAAAAACTTCAGAATCTTCCAAAAGATCCAAGGAAATAATCTAAGATTTTTGGTGTTTCAAAAATTCTCCTGGGATTCCTCTTTTAACTAAGCGACATTCTCAACTGGTCAACAAGGAGGAGTAGAAAACAAAATTCATTATGTTTAGAAAAAAAATCAAGAATCAAGATTGAATTACTTGTGAATGTCGAGACAACTATTACACCATGACACAGATTTGAATAATAATAGTAATAATAAGTACATACATAGGATAATAATAAAAACGTTACATACGTGTAACTTTGATGGATCCAATTGTCTTATCCATGCCATATTTGTTCGTGGCAACGCAGGTATACTCGCCTACATCCTCCGGCCAGACGGGATTAATGTCAAGTTCCACGAGGCCAAAATCGTACTTTGTCCTGAATCGGCTGCCTGAAAAATCAACGGTCGTCATCAGCATTGTTTTTCGGTGTTGCTTAGCAACCATTCTTTCTCAGGGTTCCTTAGCAACAATGTTTTGCACTATTCAGCCATTTGTCGTAAAAGCGATATCGAATAGAAATGTTCTCTGACGCACTTTTTACTAGTTCTAATCCAATTTGTAAGCACTAATTACTAGCGAATTAAATCTTATTTCGTTATCTCTTGCACTAGAACTACTTTCTTTCTAAAAATAAACACTGCCTAACGATTTCAAAGAAGAGAGGTTTAAGGCTGTCGCTCTTACCAATTCCAAGCGGTTGTCCATTGAAGAACCATTCCACCTTCATGTGAGGATCGCCAATCGGAACCAACTTGGCTTCCAGATGAGCAGCAGAATCTTCCATCAGCCCTGAACACAAGTAACATATGTAAAAAGCTGCATCAGCACAAAATTATTCTAAGAGGATTGTCAATTCTGTAAAACAGTTGACGGTTAACAAATGATGAACTAAAATGACCAGTTAGCGATAAAAATGCATCGGTCACTATTTTACACAATAACAGACAATAGGAGCAGCAATTAACGGGGATTTTACAGAAACCGAAATTTAAGAAATATGGGAAACCAATCATTTATGCAAAACCAACTACTATCAAAACTCTGCAATAAATAAAATGCTTTGTTTTTGTTTATTTGATTTTATTAGCTTTCATACAAACTTGATGAAGTAACTGGGCAAAAAATCTTAAACAAAAATAGTAGAACAACATTTACGGTTAAAGATCATGATGCTTCAAAAAAAATCGACAAATTTTATTTTATTGCCTGTATTTCATAAATCATAAAAGTAACTTGATTTTATTCAAATTGAAGTTTCGGTTAGCTGTGCCTGGAAACCTAAGCTTCACAGTCGTTAGCACAGAAAATCTGCAATGCTGTAAAAAGCATGCTACAAACGGCACGAACAGTTAAATAAACGACATTAATTTGCACTATTTTAACCAAGATTTTTCAGCGATTTTTAACATCTAGAAGAAAAAGGTAAGATGGATAAATACTATTAAAATCTCAGAAAAAAATTACAGAAAATTTCGGGTGCGAAACTTAATAACTTTCGACAAAAATGAAACTGAACCAAAAGTGCAATTATTGGCGAACCAAAAAGTTTTCATTTCCGTAACATCGCTGGCAATTAGGTCAATATTCTGCAAACTGCCCGCCCAGTGCAAATAATTAGTTACCCGCGAGATGAGGCAGCTGTGTTATAAATTTCGGCGGCTCTCCGACTTCCGGTTTCTCCTCTGGCACAACCGGATGAGCCATGGCATCCTCCATATCTTGCAACTTCTGCACGGCTTCTTTCATCGTCTCGGGAAGCTGCGTATCCAACAGCAACGCCCTGCGAGCTACAAGCGTAAAAAGAATCGTAAGAAGCTTAGCTATAAGCAGATGTAATAAGGTGAAAACTTCCATTCCGCAACAGATTGTTCTAAGTTATATTAAAATTAAATAAACAAACGCCCCTAACGAAGCAAAATTGATTAGACTCAACCACTGCACAGGCTTCGGCAAAACGCGTTCTGATTTAGTTACTCTTTCGTTTTTTATAGTAGTATTATCGACCTATTTTTGTGGCTCATTACTTTCTTATGGCCGTTTTATAACATCACAATAGCTGCTCAAAGAAGATTGTTACTAATATATCTATGGTCACCGTGTTTACTAATATATCTATGGTCACCATGGTTACTAATATATCTATGGTCACCATGGTTACTAATATATCCATGGTCACCATGGTTACTAATATATCTATGGTCACCATGGTTACTAATATATCCATGGTCACCATCGTTACTAATATATCTATGGTCACCATGGTTACTAATATATCTATGGTACCTATGCCTGACCACTAATCAGGATTAGTCTTACAAAAATAGAATCATTAGTAATAACTTTTCCTCGCTGATCAGTTACTTTGCATTAATATTAAATTTGGCGAAAACAAACTATTACTGAATGTTTAAAGTCCAAAATACTAGCACAGCTTATACTTTGTTTCTAGTACATGTCATCATTAACTATGACATTTTCACCTTGCCATTTTAGCTTGTCCAACACCTATAATACACTCTGTATATATTAGTTTCATCACATAAGAAGCAGGTAAGCAAACGCTTCTGAAAACCATTTTATGTTAACCTAGGCTTACTCTCATCTTTCAAAAATGTAACATCTTTGGTAGTGTACGAGGTTAATAAAGGAAGATAAGTCTTTACTTACGTTTTGTTTTGATGTAGCATTTGGTCATCGCCGTGCCGTACTTGTTGGTCGCCACGCATTTGTACTCGCCGGTATCTTCCGGATAGCACGGTGAAATGTCCAGCGTGACGAAGCCAAAGTCGAACACGGTCTTGAACCTGCTGCCTACGGTCAGCGGCTTGTCGTTGAAGAACCATTCCACGTACAAGTCGGGATCTCCCACGGGGATGACCCTGGCTTCGTTGTGACAGCTGTCGCCTTCGTACAGGTCGGTTATGTCCTTCAAGTTGACGATGAACTCCGGAGGTATGCCAGGTGCCTCGGGTGCTGCTGCTGGTGCTTCCGGTTGTCTGCTTTCCAAGTCCTGGATCTTCGGAAGACCGCCTTCCATTCCTGGAGGAAGCTGCGTGTCAAGAATGATGCTTCGTTTGCCGGCGCAGGTCAGCGTGGCTCTAGAGAAGCACTCGCCGTACTTGTTCCAAGCGCGACAAACAAACTCTCCCGTGTCTTCGGCGTAAACGGGAGTGATGTCCAAAATGGTGAATCCAAAATCGTAAATTGTCCTGAATCGATGGCCATCGATGACCGGTTGTCCGTTCAAGAACCATTCCGTACGTAGATACGGGTCCTTGTGAGGTTCGACGCGTCCTTCGTAGTGAGCCGTGTCGCCCTCATTGAGGCCGTCCAGAGGAAGTAGTTCTTGCGTGAAGTAGGGCGGTTGTCCTCCTTCAATGTCGCCGCACCGAAGCGTGCATCTGGCGAAGTCTTCGCCCACTTCGTTCCAAGCGCGGCAGACGTACTCGCCCGAGTCGTGCGGGAAACAGTTGGTGATGTCCAAGATGACGAAGCCAAAGTCGTGGATGATCCTCACCTTGTGGCTCGCATCAAGCGGCTTGCCGTTGAAGAACCATTCGATCTTCAACTCCGGATCGTTGACTGGTTCGAGCAAGCATTCGAAGTGAGCGGACTCATTCTCGTGTAAGTTGTCCAAGCTTTCGGGTTGAGTAATGAACTTGGGCGGTTGCTTTGGTGCAATTTGCTCCGATGGTCGCTCCATGGTTGGCGCCAGGGCATCTTCCAACTCGCCAATCTTTCCGGCAATTCGAGGTTGATCGGGTAGACTTGTAGTGGATAATATACTGAGCTTAGGCGCAATTTTCAACTCGCATTGCACCTGGTCTTCTCCAACGGGATTATGAGCCTTGCAGACGTACTCGCCCTCGTACTCCGGCAGCAGGAAGTTTATTTCCAGAATGACGAAGCCAAAATCGTGCAGCGTGCGGAACCGATGGCTGGCTTCCAGCGGCTGTCCGTTGAAGAACCATTCCACTTCCAGCGTCGGATCGTTGACGGGTTCTAGCCTGGCCTCCAGGTGGATGCTGTCTCCCTCCACCAAGTCCACGTAGCTCTGCAACTCCGTGATAAAGTGCGGAGGTTGAAGCTGAGGCTCGGCCGATAACTCTTTCTTGAATCGCGTGGCTTGCTCATCCTCCATCTCTGCAATTTTCTCGACCAATCGTTGATGCTCCGGTAGATTTGTACTGGTAACGATAGCCGTCTTTGCTATAAAAAATAAAAACAGATATATTAAATACTCCGTCAACACTCCGTTTAGAAATAACTGCTATCCCAAAAAAGCGATACAAATGGATTATAAAAACGATGCATAGTTATCCAAAAAATGCAATATACAAGGATTATTTAAGTTTTGTTACCCGAGCCACAAACAACCTTTAGCTACAGATAATAAAAAAAGATCTTAATATTGCTAGTTTCTTTGTTAATGTCTCTTTATTTAGCTACAGATAATAAAAAAAGATCTTAATATTGCTAGTTTCTTTGTTTATGTCTCTTTATTTAGCTACAGATAATAAAAAAAGATCTTAATATTGCTAGTTTCTTTGTTTATGTCTCTTTATTTAGCTACAGATAATAAAAAAAAGATATTAATATTGCTAGTTTCTTTGTTTATGTCTCTTTATTTAGCTACAGATAATAAAAAAAGATCTTAATATTGCTAGTTTCTTTGTTTATGTCTCATTTAGCTACAGATAATAAAAAAAGATCTTAATATTGCTAGTTTCTTTGTTTATGTCTCTTTATTTAGCTACAGATAATAAAAAAAGATCTTAATATTGCTAGTTTCTTTGTTTATGTCTCTTTATTAGCTACAGATAATAAAAAAAGATCTTAATATTGCTAGTTTCTTTGTTTATGTCTCTTTATTTAGCTACAGATAATAAAAAAAGATCTTAATATTGCTAGTTTCTTTGTTTATGTCTCTTTATTTAGCTACAGATAATAAAAAAAGATCTTAATATTGCTAGTTTCTTTGTTTATGTCTCTTTATTTAGCTACGGACAATAAAAAAAGATCTTAATATTGCTTTTGTTTCTTTGTTTATGTCTCTTTATTTAGCTACAGATAATAAAAAAAGATCTTAATATTGCTAGTTTCTTTGTTTATGTCTCTTTATTTAGCTACAGATAATAAAAAAAGATCTTAATATTGCTAGTTTCTTTGTGTATTCCTCTTTATTTAGCTACAAATAATAAAAAAAGATCTTAATATTGCTTGTTTCTTTGTGTATTCCTCTTTATTTAGCTACAAATAATAAAAAAAGATCTTAATATTGCTTGTTTCTTTGTGTATTCCTCTTTATTTAGCTACAAATAATAAAAAAAGATCTTAATATTGCTTGTTTCTTTGTGTATTCCTCTTCATTTAGCTACAAATAATAAAAAAAGATCTTAATATTGCTTGTTTCTTTGTGTATTCCTCTTTATTTAGCTACAAATAATAAAAAAAGATCTTAATATTGCTTGTTTCTTTGTGTATTCCTCTTTATTTAGCTACAAATAATAAAAAAAGATCTTAATATTGCTTGTTTCTTTGTGTATTCCTCTTCATTTAGCTACAAATAATAAAAAAAGATCTTAATATTGCTTGTTTCTTTGTGTATTCCTCTTCATTTAGCTACAAATAATAAAAAAAGATCTTAATATTGCTTGTTTCTTTGTGTATTCCTCTTTATTTAGTTACAAATAATAAAAAAAGATCTTAATATTGCTAGTTTCTTTGTTTATGTCTCTTTATTTAGCTACAGATAATAAAAAAAGATCTTAATATTGCTAGTTTCTTTGTGTATTCCTCTTTATTTAGCTACAAATAATAAAAAAAGATCTTAATATTGCTAGTTTCTTTGTGTATTCCTCTTTATTTAGCTACAAATAATAAAAAAAGATCTTAATATTGCTTGTTTCTTTGTGTATTCCTCTTTATTTAGCTACAAATAATAAAAAAAGATCTTAATATTGCTTGTTTCTTTGTTTATTCCTCTTCATTTAGCTACAAATAATAAAAAAAGATCTTAATATTGCTTGTTTCTTTGTGTATTCCTCTTTATTTAGCTACAAATAATAAAAAAAGATCTTAATATTGCTAGTTTCTTTGTTTATTTCACTTTTTTTAGCTACAAATAATAAAAAAAGATCTTAATATTGCTAGTTTCTTTGTTTATTTCACTTTTTTAGCAAAACAAACAACAATTTCACTTCATTTAGAAGTTTGGAGAGACTAATTATGTACACAAATTTATGGTCAGCGCAATCCAACTGTATTGGCAAAAGAAAACGAGGATATTTTGAGATTTGACATCCATTACTGAAAAAATCAGCAAAACACAGACGGATGCACGGATGAATTATTGAAAAATCCCGCTTTTATTTTAAAAACAACACGGATGTTTTGCTCTTAGGAAATGCGCTTTCTTCATTCGGTGGGAGTTATTCTGTATAATTCTTTGTATTTCAAGATTTCCCTTACTTCTGGAGTTATTCTGTATAATTCTTTGTATTTCAAGATTTCCCTTATTTCTTACATTCACACGAAAGAAGCAACCCGTAATAGGTTTCAAAATATCCGCTTGTTAGCAAAATAAAAGCAAGATTTTCCATTAATTCATCTTTGTATCCGTCTATATAATCTTTGTTTTGTTGAAAATGAGGATAAGATTAAATAATTTCACTGTTTGATATTGATCGGGAATTTGATACTTGAAAAAATATTTGTGAACGACTTCTAGAGAAAAGAACAAGAAAAATTCGTAGCAAAAATTGATTCTGCGTCAAAAGCGGCATGAAACGAATTAAATTTTTCAACTACGATCGTGTAAAAAACCAAACAACGTACGTTGTGCCGTAAGCTGTGCCACTGTCATGTCCTCTCCCTGAGGATTGTAAGCTCTGCACATGTACTCTCCGGAATCTTCCGGAACGACGCCCTCTATCTCCAGTACGACGAAGCCGAAGTCGTGGATCATCTTTACCCTGGTTGCTGTACATAAAAACGACTTACATTTAATTCAACTAGAAAAATTCGGCAAAAATCAGGGAATTAACCAGGGCAGGATTAACACATAAGCAAACCAAGCATGTGCTTAGGGTACTAAGGTTCAGGGAATTAACCAGGGCACGAATTAACCAATACCACAAAAGTCTTACTTCATACAAACAGCACTTATAATAAAAGTTCTGTCAATACTGACTGAAGTTGGTTAATAATTGTTCTAGTAATCAATTAGTAATCAATAATTAGTAATTAGTAATTAATAACTAATAATCAATAACTGGCTAATAAGTTTGGTTAATTAATATCTTTTATTTGAAATCAGTTCTGCTACTTTATCTCTCTTGTAACAACTGATGCTTTTGGGTCAAGAAGCCCATTAACTTAGTCTCACTTTTCACGTATTCAACGCCATTTACCTGCATCAAGAGGCGTCCCGTTGTGATACCACTCCACCACCAATTCCGGATCATTGATGGGCGTCAGCCGCGCCTCGAAGTGGGCGTGGTCGCCCTCTACCAAGTTCGGCAATGGCTGAATCTGGGTGATGAAGACCGGCGGTTCCTTCGCCGCTTCGGGAACCCAGACGTCCTTTGGCGCTTTGTCCATCTCCAGCTCCTGAATCTTCTCCAAACCCTCAGGATGCTGCGAGGCGCTGATTACCGGAGGCTGGCCCTCTGAAGTGACAAAATGACAAACATTAAAAGCAAAAAAAATTAAAAAATTTGAAAACTTAACATGTTGAGATTCCGTCTGAAAACATTTAAACAAAATAAAATGAAAATTCACACAAAGTACATCTACAAGGTTTTCGTTTTCTATCACAAATGTTTACTAAGATGTTTTCAAATTTAACACACTTATTCCCATGTGCTGCCATCTACCAGTCATAATATTAAACACAAAAAATTCATATAAAAATAGATTTTGTAAAAAACCATTCTCTTAATTTCGTAAAGTGTTAATGTTGCGTAGAAGACTTTCATTCTTGTAGTGCTAAAATTCTTACTAATTATTTAGTTAATGTAATTTAAGGTAGCATAACTAAGTCTGTAATTCTATATTGTTCTATAGTTTTTAATCCAAATTATTTTATTTGGAGTATTACAAGCCAAAATAGAGCCGCTTAGCGGGGAGAGAGAAGCTAGATACTAGTAAAGACAACCATCTTGAAATCAGATTCTGGACCCATAAAGACGTTTCAGCCACCATTGCACTTGATTGGTGGTCATCCATCTGACTACTTATCAGGCTTCTTGCTCCTCAACTTTGTTGCCAAACATATACCATAATCTCTCAGACAATATGACTATATGAATGCACATTCTACATACCGGCACATTTCACCGTGGCCGAACTGAATGCTTCGCCGACAAGATTGTAGGCCCGGGCCACGTATAGTCCAGTGTGCTCTGGCTGGACGTTGGCTATGTCCAAACCAACGTAACCGAAGTCAAATGTGGTCGTGTACCTAGCTCCTGCAAAAGAAAATTAAAAATCAATTCACCGAGTTCAAACGAAATATTCAGCACAAAAATGTTACGGCAGTAATTACATAAAACTGCAAAGAAGCCTTTCATATGAAGCAGCTTTCTTTCTGAAACGAGATACGACCCGGCGAGAAGCTCAAATGCAAAACACCTGGGACGTACATTGATTGTGTGGTTACTATTTCAGCAGTGACCTCGACCAACGAAGTAACAGTCCAACCATATAGGTTACAAGATAAAAATAAGATAAGATATAAGATAAGTATAAAAATAAGATAACTTTTCATATCTAAGCTAGTAGCTAACTTAACGTCAAAAACGATAAACGGTTTGACCTTTCTTGAATGAGCTTAGTAAATGCATGAATGACCTTGACCTCTATGAATGACTTTGAACTTTGACATGAGCATCTTAATAAGTAAAAAATGAATAAACACAAATCTTTGCATTGCCATATCTAAGCAAGTAGTTAACTTAACGTCAAAAACGATAAACGGTTTGACCTTTCTTGAATGAACTTAGTAAATGCATGAATGACCTTGACATCTATGAATGACTTTGAACTTTGACATGAGCATCATAATAAGTAAAAAACGAATAAACACGTATCTTTGCACTATTGCAACCAACATGCAATGTAACGAAAGCAACATTTAAACAGTTAGCCAGTCTCACCAGATTCCAGTGGTTGTCCATTGAAGAACCATTCGACCTTGAGATTTGGATCGTTAATTGGTTCAACGATTCCATCCAGGTGTGCAGTGTCGCCCTCTATGAGGTTCTCCACGTTTACTAACGTCTTCGTAAACACCGGCTTCCTGTACTGTTCCTCCGGGACGTGAACGGCGCGGTCCGGCGACTTCTCGAGTTCACGGATTTTCTCCAAGCCTTCCGGAAACTGTGTGTCGGAGAGTACAGATGGTTTGCCTAGAACAACAACACGGACTTTATTAGGCCCCGAACTCCGCAATTGTGTTTTCTGGATAAATGTTATTCTGCAATTCACCTAACCACAGGGATGAGAATGACAAATTGTAAAAAACTGTGAAACAGGCCGGGGGTTTGAGGACCGCATAGGCCCCCATGGGGGTTCAAGGGGGAGAAGCAACAAATTGCAATTTTGTGACCATAGAGAGCCTCCTCTAAGTGGACTTAAAATATCAATTACCATGTTTCATGCATAATTTAAAATACCCAGCTATCAAGGATACATGATACCTAATTGTCTCAAAAACGCCTAAGTACTGGCCGCTCCTATGCAAAAGTATATAAAAACTGTCTGCAATTGACTCAAATAACTCCGCACAATTGATTCTATATTTTTATACATAAAGATATACACGTGGTTACACTGATGTACGTGATGTAAACAAAGTGACGGCCTGCCAACTAGCGGCCAGCTTGCGAAATAATGTACTGGGTCCGTAGTAATTTTCTCAACGAATTTTTGCGATTTACAAAAATGGCACTACTGATCTTCCAAAAAACTCGGAGTTGCGCGTATCCGCAGAAAATTCTCATCCCTGTAACCAGAGAATTACTTACTGAAAAATTCTTTACCTGTCTATCAAGCATTGTGGTGTGATGGCAGTTTTAGGTTTTAGCTTAGCTGGCAGTCATAAATTAAGTTAAAAGAGCCTGAGCATAACACTGACCTGCACATTTGAGTGTGGCCGATGTTATAGCTTCTCCAACGTCATTGTAAGCTCTGCACATGTACAAACCGTCGTCTTCGGGGTAGATGGGATTCACGTCCAATCTTACGTAGCCGAAATCATGCATTGTCGTGAACCGTGTGCCTGGAAAAAAGACAGACGTCGGTCTAAAATCAAGATACCTAGCAAAGTTACAATAGCATTATATACAGGTGAGTATACACACCTGGTCATTCTTGACAGGTGAAAGTTTTAACGTGACAATTTGCAGAAGTTCAAATTCAAGTGCAAAAACAAGTACAGCAGAAACTGCAATAATTTGATAATAATAAGAATAACAAACAATAACAATAACAGTTTCTATTTAAAGTCATTATTTGGATAAACAACTAACGTAAGCTCAATAAGCTTTTTCCCTACTATCAGGGGAGTATTAGCCAATAGGCTAACAAGGCAATAGCCTAGATGCCAAAGTTTGAGGCGCGGCACATTTTAGAAAAAAATTTTCTTATTCTTCTCCGAAAATTTGTATACCTTCATATTCACGTAAAGCGTACGTTTCATAACACACCACAGGCAGTTATTGAGCACTGCTTCTATATAAGTGCCACATAACGAACAGGTGCAAGGTGTTACACAACAAGCAGTTGTGCAGCCTGCTTGAATATAAGCAGTATGCAAATACATGTAATTAATAATGACCATGTCGTAGAAACTAGGTTAATAGTGTTTCTAATACACCACAAGTAACTGCTTGATTGGCTCGTTATATGACAACCATAAATTTCACAATAGAGATGGGCGGGACAAAACTCACAGTCTATTGCGTCATAAAGTTCTGATACACCCCTGCCTACTGAAAATGAAATTCCAAACTACATAATAAAGGTTACTATTTCCATAAAAAAGGTCCTTTTTATATACAAAAACTGCAAAAATGCCACCGCTATTCTACAGTATTCACAGCAACACGTCCCCACCTAGACAGCCTATACACACTACGCAGAACGTCCCGTACTCTTCAACAACTATAAGCCGATGCAACGTTTGTCCGATTTGAACAATTCTTTCAACATTTTAGACGTAGAGAAACGCTCTACAACTATTTTGCAGAAACAGGAAAGAAAGGCAAACATGAACTAATGTGTAGAAAATAACTTCAAAACTGCTCACCAGATGGCAGTGGTTCTCCATTTCTGTACCATTCCACTTTCAGATTTGGATCATTGGCTGGTTCGAGTCTCGCTTCTAAGAATGCCGGAGCCCCTTCGACCAGATTATCGCTGAAATGCATTGCAAATCATTTTTAGATTGAATAAATCTCCTCACTATATATAAATTAAAATATCCTCACTATACTTAGGTCAGTCTGCAAAACGGTAAAATATGTTCACTATATTTAGGCCAGTTTGCAAAACAGCAAAACATCCTCACTATACTTAAGTCAGCTTACAAAACGGTAAAACATCTTCGCAATACTTAGGTTTAGTTTGCAAAACGGTAAAATATCCTCACTATACTTAGATTTAGTTTGCAAAACGGTAAAATATCCTCAGGACACTTAGGTCAGTTTACAAAACGGTAAAATATCATCACTATACTTAGGTCAGTCTGCAAAATGGTAAAATATCCTCACTATATTTAGGTCAATCTGCAAATGGTAAAATATCCTCACTATACTTAGGTCCAGTTTGCAAAACGGTAAAACATCCTCACTATACTTAGGTTTAGTTTGCAAAACGGTAAAATATCCTCACTATACTTAGGTCAGCTTGCAAAACGGTAAAACATCCTCGCTATACTTAGGTCAGTCTGCAAAACGGTAAAATATGTTCACTATATTTAGGCCAGTTTGCAAAACAGTAAAACATCCTCGCAATACTTAGGTTTAGTTTGCAAAACGGTAAAATATCCTCACTATACTTAGGTCCAGTTTGCAAAACGGCAAAATATCCTCACTATACTTAGGTGTAGTTTGCAAAACGGTAAAATATCCTCACTATACTTAAGTCCAGTTTGCAAAATGGTAAAATATCCTCACTATACTTAGGTCCAGTTTGCATAACGGTAAAATATCCTCACTATACTTAGGTTTAGTTTGCAAAACGGTAAAATATCCTCAGGACACTTAGGTCAGTTTGCAAAACGGTAAAATATCATCACTATACTTAGGTCAGTATGCAAAACGGTAAAATATCCTCACTATACTTAGGTTTAGTTTGCAAAATGGTAAAATATCCTCACTATACTTAGGTCCAGTTTGCAAAATGGTAAAATATCCTCACTATACTTAGGTTCAGTTTGCAAAATGGTAAAATATCCTCACTATACTTAGGACAGCTTGCAAAACGGTAAAATATCCTCACCATATTTAGCCTAGTTTGCAAAACGGTAAAATATCCTCACCATATTTAGCCTAGTTAGCAAAACAGCATTTGCAAGCTTTTGTAAAAATTGTCGCACGTAATTTTTCGCGCAACTGTCCTAAACTTTCAAATATTTGGAAAATGCTAGCTTTTATGTTACACGATTGCTTAATGCAGAAACAATCAAGTGCTGACACCTAGTAGTGACATACAAAATAATCAAGTGACTAACGATAAAATCTAGCTATGAGACCCTTTTCAGACCAAGCAGATAGTCCCATTTGTGCATCACTAACTGTTGAAAACTTATCCATCTTTATAAACTATATTTGCAAAAGAAACAGAACTAAAATGATAACAACAAACAATGCAACAAACAACGCAACAAACAACAAACAAGTATCATACATACCAGCTAACTGGATTTGTTGTGAAAACCGGCTTCACTTTCCTGTCTTCCGGAATGTAGATCTCGTGAACTGCCCGGCGACGATGTATGTCCTCCACTTCCTGCAGTTCCTCGACACCGCGAGGCCCGGCGGGGTGAGTCGTATCTAGGTAAATGCTGCTCTTACTGATGCATTTCAGCGTAGCCGACGTGCTGGCTTCTCCGACGTCGTTCGTCGCTCGGCAGATGTAGACGCCGCTGTCTTCCGGAAGGGTGTACAAGATCTCCAGCGTCACGTAGCCAAAGTCGTGCATCGGCCGGAACCGATGACCAGTGTCCAGTGGCTGGCCATTGCAGAACCATTCTACTTTCATGGTCGGGTCGTTGATGGGTTCCAGACGACATTCGAAGAATGCTTTCTGGTTCTCGGTGGTCTGAACGTTCTCTATCTGCGTGATGAAAATCGGTTTTTGTTTCTCGCGCTCCGGGGAGAAACGAGTCGCTGCGGGACGCGACTGCCAGTCTTCCAGTTGCTGGATCTTTGCCAGTCCTTCCGGATGAATTGACTCTCCATATATGGATTTTTTACCTGAACAGAGAGAAACGTTTGAAGTTGTTTAATCACACAAAATAGCATCCGGACAAGGACAACAAACTGTGAAATCTTAAATATGCATATAATTAGTAAAGTAAGGTATAAACTGGAAGGCCAACTTAATGCTGGTGGCTGTGGTGGGACTCTCACCTAGCTCAATCTTTACGGTAAGCCACTGGACTGGCCAAGGTGTCTTAGCCGCAAATATGCATCCTCCCTCAACCAAGTAAATAGACTAGAGGGAATGGATGGATAAGCCAGTGCTTTCAGCAGCATCTACCCGTTCACCAAACGGACATGGGAATGCTTAACTTCAGTGTCTAAGAATACACTATTACTGTGCAGCCTTTCAAAATCAGGGACAAGTGTTAATTTGACAAACATCAGAATTATGACATTCAAGCCGTTTAGTTTTTTTGCTAAGACAAATGGCTTCAGTCCCGACGATTTCTTTCTCAAAAGAGTTTGTAAAAAATAAAGTGAGCTTTATGTGAGGGTCACAAAATGCAGAGCGAATTTTATTTACCGGAATTGCCTTATTATTTCAATTTTCTTAAAAGAAATCTTGAAACAATGGCTAAAGTACTTTTCCAATATAAACATTACGAACAGACACCAGTGTAACTAATGGGAATGCACCGGATCCACTTTTGCCGTTTCTGGATCGGAACCCGATCCGTATGTGCTGGATCCAGTTCCGGATCGAGTTCCTACAAATTAGTGCAAACGATATTTGATTTGTTTAACCTTTGTTCACGTTGTTGCATCGCTTATCAATTTTCAAGGTTACTGAGCAATTTTAAGCGGAAGCACTGCAAACGTTGATGTCCACTTGGTTCAAGCCAAAAAAAACGACTCTAAACTTTTAGCAGACATTTTTGCAGCAATAGTGCTATCTTTTTCGCTACTTGCTTCAATGAGCCACAGTGTGAAGATTGCTGGTATTGCTTGCGCGACAAGCATGGCGGCATAAAAACTTTTGTAAATTCCTGAAGATTTTAATAGAAATCCTTTAAATTAAGATTATTTAGGTTATTAAACTGTTACTCATATTTTTTCTTACGAGCTCTAATTTTTTTCACAGTCGGAAAACAGAAATACAAACAGTGCAAAATCCCACACAAGTTTCTGCCAGATCAGGATCAGATCCACTAAAATAACCGGATCTCGGGATCCGGATCCGGTCCATCCCTAATCACTAACAACAATTTGAACTAAAACGAAAGAGTTATAGTCTCACCTTGACACCTGACCGTAGATGTAGATGTAGCGTCACCTGCGCGATTCTTCGCTCTACAGGTGTAAACGCCTTCATCTTCCGGATAAGCCGGACTGATATCCAGGGCAACGTAGCCGAAATCGTGCATCGTGTTGATTCGATTACCTTAAAATCAAAACAGTTGTAAACAACAACTAAAATAATTTCTGATTTCACAAAACCTCTAGAACAGCAAGTTTTTGATTTAATATTTAAAGTTATAAAAACTCCAAAATTATAAAGTTCATCTACTTCTAATGAGTCAAAAAACATTTTAGGTAGAAAATGTGACAGAATACCTAGTAGGTAGTTTGAAATAATCGGATTAAACTATCTGAATCCACAATTAATAGTCACAAAAACACAGCTAGGTAACACACCACAAACAGTTGTTACACAAACTGTTTGTGTATAAAAGCGGTGGCTGTTCCCAATCATAGTGAGAAGAATTGGAAGATATGACTATTTATGAGTAATCAAACAGTTACAGTATGACAAAGTAACAACAATGGACACTGCTAATAACACACCGCAAGCAGTTTATGTATAAATGCTGACAATGACCACGGGCACAAACACTTATTACACTAACTATTTTATGCACAAATATGCTGACTATAACATGCCACAAACCCCTGTTACACCAACTATTTTATGCATAAATATGCTGACTGAAACCCTTGTTACACCAACTATTTTATGCATAAATATGCTGACTATAACACGCTACAAACAGTTGTTACACCAACTGTTTTATGCATAAATATGCTGACCATAACACGCCACAAACAGTTGTTACACCAACTATTTTATGCTATATGCTGACTATAACACGCCACAAACAGTTGTTACACCAACTATTTTATGCATAAATATGCTGACTATAACACGCCACAAACCCTTGTTACACCAACTATTTTATGCATAAATATGCTGACTATAACACACCACAAACAGTTGTTACACCAACTGTTTTATGCATAAATATGCTGACTATAACACACCACAAACAGTTGTTACACAAACTGTTTGTGTATAAAAGCGGTGGCTGTTCCCAATCATAGTGAGAAGAATTGGAAGATATGACTATTTATGAGTAATCAAACAGTTACAGTATGACAAAGTAACAACAATGGACACTGCTAATAACACACCGCAAGCAGTTTATGTATAAATGCTGACAATGACCACGGGCACAAACACTTATTACACTAACTATTTTATGCACAAATATGCTGACTATAACACGCCACAAACCCCTGTTACACCAACTATTTTATGCATAAATATGCTGACTGAAACCCTTGTTACACCAACTATTTTATGCATAAATATGCTGACTATAACACGCTACAAACAGTTGTTACACCAACTATTTTATGCATAAATATGCTGACTATAACACGCTACAAACAGTTGTTACACCAACTATTTTATGCATAAATATGCTGACTATAACACGCTACAAACAGTTGTTACACCAACTGTTTTATGCATAAATATGCTGACTATAACACGCCACAAACAGTTGTTACACCAACTATTTTATGCATAAATATGCTGACTATAACACGCCACAAACAGTTGTTACACCAACTATTTTATGCATAAATATGCTGACTATAACACGCCACAAACCCTTGTTACACCAACTATTTTATGCATAAATATGCTGACTATAACACACCACAAACAGTTGTTACACCAACTGTTTTATGCATAAATATGCTGACTATAACACGCCACAAACAGTTGTTACACAAACTGTTTGTGTATAAAAGCAGTGGCTGTTCCCAATCATAGTGAGAAGAATTGGAAGATATTACTATTTCTGAGTAATCAAACAGTTACAGTATTACAAAGTTACAACAATGGACACTGCTAATAACACACCACAAGCAGTTTATGTATAAATGCTGACAATGACGACGGGCACAAACACTTATTACACTAACTATTTTATGCACAAATATGCTGACTATAACACGCCACAAACAGTAGCCACAAACAGTTGTTACACCAACTGTTTTATGCATAAATATACTGACTATAACACACCACAAACAGTTGTTTCACCAACTATTTTATGCATAAATATGCTGATTATAACACGCCACAAACCCTTGTTACACCAACTATTTTATGCATAAATATACTGACTATAACACACCACAAACAGTTGTTACACCAACTGTTTTATGCATAAATATGCTGACTATAACACGCCACAAACAGTTGTTACACAAACTGTTTGTGTATAAAAGCAGTGGCTGTTCCCAATCATAGTGAGAAGAATTGGAAGATATTACTATTTCTGAGTAATCAAACAGTTACAGTATTACAAAGTTACAACAATGGACACTGCTAATAACACACCACAAGCAGTTTATGTATAAATGCTGACAATGACGACGGGTACAAACACTTATTACACTAACTATTTTATGCACAAATATGCTGACTATAACACGCCACAAACAGTTGTTACACCAACTGTTTTATGCATAAATATACTGACTATAACACACCACAAACAGTTGTTACACAAACTGTTTATGTATAAAAGCAGTGGCTGTTCCCAATCAAAGTGAGCAGAATTGGAAGATATTACTATTTCTGAGTAATCAAACAGTTACAGTATTACAAAGTTACAACAATGGACACTGCTAATAACACACCGCAAGCAGTTCATGTATAAATGCTGACAATGACCACGCCACAAACATTTTTTACACCAACTATTTTATGCATAAATATGCTGACTATAACACGCCACAAACAGTTATTACACCAACTGTTTTATGCATAAATATGCTAACTATAACACACCACAAACAGTTGTTACACAAACTGTTTATGCATAAAAGCAGTGCCTGTTCCCAATCAAAGTGAGCAGAATTGGAAGATATTACTATTTCTGAGTAATCAAACAGGTACAGTATTACAAAGTAACAACAATGGACACTGCTAATAACACACCACAAACACGTTAAAATGTATAAATGCTGACAATGACGACGCCACAAACACTGATTACACCAACTATTTTATGCATAAATACGCTGACTATAACACGTCACAAACAGTTATTACACTAACTGTTTATGCATAAATGCGGTGACCATTGCTGGAAAAAATGAGAAGACTTGTTTGGAATGTTCATTTCTGCAGTATCGGAATTTGGAATTTTCACTTTTCTTTGGGTTTTATAACTCATCAGAATTGACGAGTTGCTGATAAATCTTTTCCAAAACTATGAGAGACTGTAAAAGCAAACACAAAAATTGCACTTTTCACCATTTCGCTTTTTAATCGCTATTCGAATATCCGCGTCGGTCAAAAAATTTGTTTTCAGAAACTGAAAATCGGAGAAAATTGTTAGATGTGATCCAACGGCTTGGTAAATGGTGATGTCTTACGAGAAACAGAGGTCGTCTCTGAAGTAAATAAATTGTTGCCTTATTTACAAATCTCTGCATTCTTTTCTCAGCTTTTAACATCTATGTTTACAGTCTTGCAACAAATGAACTTGTACATTTTTTCCTGCACGGGAACCATACCCTAGATAATTCTGTGCACACTCAAATTTTTGTTTTACTGCAGTCTTTTATTTCACATTCTAAACCCTTTAAATAGTATTAACTTTGTTGCTCTTGTTAAATAGTAATGTTCATATTCATTGCAACATTTCTTGTACATTGTGGTCGCCATTGTTCTGCATCTGTCTAGCGTTTCGCTCCCACTAGGGGAGAACATATATCAGTTGTGAAACTGTCTGTTTCAAACTTAGCCACATGTTACATTTTCAAGAAATTATGTTTAAGCCAAAGTATGAATGTTTTCAAATGATTCACTTTGTTTATGCAGCCAAACATTATTAAACTTTTTAACTAAAATTGAAATTGTTGATGGTAACATGTGTTAGCACCGAACGCAAACTCAGGCAACTACAAGTATACAGAAGAAATACTGAATTTTTTAAATACAAATTAAATTGGTGATTGTAATATCCATTAGCATGAATGAATTGAATGACAGTATTGAATGAATTTAGCATATACACGTAACTTTGTAAGAAAAACTGTAGCATGAAACCCGAGAACTAAAAGCGACTCGTTTTGCAATTACTAAAAGCTAAACTTACCATGAATCAAAGGTTCGCCATTCCTAAACCATTCAATCTCCAAGTTCGGATCCCCGATCGGCACGACCCGTCCCTCGAGATGCAACCGTCCGCCCTCCACCAGTCCCACGTTGGACTCTAGCGGGGTGGTGAAGGCGGGACGTGGCCACACCCTCTCCACTTCGCCCCACTCGGGTTTCCTCGCCTTCTGCTCCTGCCAGGCCTCCAGTTGATCGATTTGATCTGTCTGGCCTTCGGGTAGCTGCGTCTCGTAAATAAGGCTTTGCAGAGCTGTAAACAATAAAAAAAATCAATATTTTTGCAAAAAGAGTGTGGCGTATAATATTGGCGAGCAAAAATACCACAGTGAACTACTGTATCAATTTTATAACATTTTATAGAAATTATTTTATAACTAGCAAAGGCCCTGCAAAAAGTTTTGAGTATAAATTCACGTATAATCAAAAATACGCGAACATCCTACATAGTCCTCATTTATAACGCAAAGCCAGTAGCAGCTTTTACTGAAATAAAGTTATAAGGTTATAGGCAGAGTATAATGGATGATATCAGAGCAAGGGCTTTGCGTCAGCAGTTTTCCAAGCAAAAATTGCCAAAAATGGAACATCTAATTAACTCACTGCCACTCCTCTTGGTGGACATGTCCTAAAATATAGCCCACACAATCATGTAGCCCTGTTCTTCCTCTTTCTAAAGAGCAATACATTTCCTTTCAAGTGTCCCAACAGGCGCCGCTAGAACGTTTTTTCTGCAGGCTGTTTGAACAAAATTTCGAAAAAAATTGGGAGTTGGGTCCGGGAAAATGCCCGTAGCGTGCATTAGTGGCCCTTCCGTGAAATCTAAATTTGACTATTACACCCACCATTGAATGAGCTATTCAATCATTACCAGCACCACCCACGGCCCATTCCGTATCTCAAGAAATAAGAGGTAAAAGTTTTGCAAATTTTTGGAAAAAACGGTCAAAAAGGACAATTTTGGACGTTTTCGCCCCGTTCCTCACGGTGGGCCCAGTTAGAAAAATAAACCCCCGGTGCGAACTCTTGGGTGGAGACCTTTCATTTGACGTATAGATAGTAAAAAATGGTGCCGTCATTGCAGCTGTAGCCTCATCGATTATATATAAATATATATATAGCAGTGAAATTAAAATATAAGATAAATCATTTATACGTAGCTGACTGATATTCAAAATTGCTCTTAAAGATATATTTGTAACTGTCTTGGGCCATGTTCCGTACAACACTCAAAAACTCAAGAAAACTAAACAACCGATCAAAATTTCTTGAAGTGAACGTTCTACCGGCCTTCAAAGAAAGAAACTGAACTTGTTCAAATTCAATACGCAGGTTCTGCAAATAAAAAACTAGCAAAAAATGCGTCAAGACTCACGATGCACGCGCAGCGAAGCCGTCGTGAAAGCTTCGCCGGCTTTGTTGTAAGCCCTGCACATGTAGACGCCCGAATCATCTTCCGTGCAGCCAAGAATGTCCAGTGCCACGAAGCCAAAGTCGTAGTACGGAGTGATACGATTGGCTGAAATGTAAAAAGTCAATAAATGCACATTAAAAAGAATTGACTTTCGAAAAAAGTTATGAGAAATAAAGACTGTTAAAGCTCAAGAAAACCCTCCACTTACATAAACCTTAAAAAATCATCTTGAAAGTTTATACCACTTACATACTACCTTTTTGCATGCAGGGCTTGCAACGGCAGTAACGCTGTATAAAACGTGTAAATTTAAACTCCCGCGATGACCGTTAGGCGCAGCCATTTTAATGGTAGGTCATTTGAAACAAGGTTAGATAACATTTTGCAAATTTTGAAAAATAATCAGAGCATTCGTAGCGCACATGTAACTAACCAAGTAAAATTAAAATTACTGCATCCTGTCAATAAGATTAAATATACATTTTTGGTTAGTAAGAGGTGCACCTCGAGGGTGAGTCAGCGACATTTTACCAATTGGCACGAACATTTTAAATTATTATTTCTAGTTACATCCGGCAAGCAAGCGAAAAGCTAAGTAACATTGATTTGCACGGAAAGTACTTTGAGACATTTCTTTTTCTTCCCCTGCTTTACGTTTGCGCGGTGACGTCAAGTAATGGCGACTTCGGAGATTTAAAATGAAAACAAGCAAAGATTCATTGCAACGCAAGTACAATATATGCATAAAAAAGCTGTAAAGTAATATAATTTTTAAGGCAATTTTTCTGAAACATACTTTACGTACCCCTTTTCTTGTCGTTTAACATATACTAAGTTAAGAAAATTGCTAGGGTCAGTTCACATCTAAACTGACTGACCAAATAAATTTCTTTTGAGCAAACCTCATAAAGTTCTTAATTCTTAATAAATGCCAAACGAATCTTCCAATCAATAAGACAATGAAAGAATTTTTCTTCTGTCTAGTGGCAAATACATACTGAGTTAAGAAACTTCTTAGGGTCAGTTCACACCTCATAATAACTGATTGCACAAAACACTGTCGGAAACATGACTTAACAATGTAATAACTTACCGGCTTCCAACGGTTTTCCGTTGAAATACCACTCAACCTTCAAATCTGGATCATTAGTCGGCGTTAACTTGGCTTCAAAGTGAGCCGTTTGTCTCTCCACCAGATTAGCTACGTCCTAAACACAAAAAAACGTATCATTCTTTTATTTATCCTATAGAACAACACATGACCTCGCTAACTGTTGGATCAGTACTCCTTACTGACAGTTGCATAGTAACACCGTCTGCTAGTGTTAATTTTGCTCGTACTAACACATCGTGGCTATGCGCACCGTTCTATTTGTCGGCCACTCGCACCTGACAAAAAGGCGCTGCTGCCAATCTTAGTAGATTCACTAAGCCGCGCATAACTTTGAAAGTTTAACGAAATTTGAGTATCCGAGGTAATTATTATTTAATCTAAGCTTTGATTTAAAAAAAGCTATTGTAGTTTTCAATATTTTAGAGCATTCTTTATTCTGAACTCGTGCTTACACAATCATCCGGTTTTCCTTTAACCAAAATATGTACTTGTAATAATAAAAAATGTATAATAATTGTACTGCTTATATTACAAGAGCATTTCTAGAACAGAATAACGCAATATGCACTGTTTTAATACATCAAATTAGGTAAGAAAATTGTTGATGAAAAAATTGGCTTCAAGCGAAGTGAAAAAAACGTCGTTAAAACGAAACAGTGCGTCATTATATGAAAAATAGACGTCAAATGTTCAGCGTCGTTAAAAAGAAACGTTGCTAAATGGGAAACCGTCAAACGAGGACTTACTATACTGCAAATAGGCAATTAATTTAAGAATGGTTGTATCAAAGCAGTTCTAAGAAAACGGATCAACACATTCAAAGCCAAAAAGAACGTCTGTGCGATTAGTGAGCAATGATGATTTACTAAATTACTGGTTGGAAAAGTAAAGGGTTAAACTCTGGCAACACAAACCTTAATGTGAGTCGTAAAAACGGGTGGCGGGTATCGCAGATCCGCCTCTTCGGGTCGCCTCTTTTGAGCGCGCTGTTGACCGAGCTCTTCCAGATCTTGCAGCTTCTCCACTATCTTCTCTTCATCAGGGAGACCACTTGTATAGATGATGCCAGCTTTATCTGTAATAAAACGTACCCTGAGTAGAATATTGAGTAATAAAAAATCATGAATACAGTGTTCCCTCGCTATTTCGCGGTTCGTTTATTGCGGAGTCGCTGTTTCGCGGGTTTTCAAAAATATTAATCTAAAATATTTATCGCGGTATTTTCGTTGCTTCGCGGGTTTGTGCGGTACTCTGTCTAAAGTATTTTTTGCACAAGCGTAGCACGTATTGTACAGATTTGATGAATTTTGCATAAAAAAATTACAAAATGTATAAAAATATATTAAAAATATCAATTCTAACATTAAAAGAATATTATAAGTCAAAAAAATTACAATTTACAGTGAACAGTGTATTTATTCGGCAGATGCATACACACCAAAAACGAAATGTGGTACTTGCGCCCGCTTGACATGCTACTTGCCGACGTGAGAGTGTACACAACACACGATTGGTTGATTGTGAACATTTTTCTGAACATTTAAGTAAAGTTTTTTAAAAGGTACATGTACAGTATGGGAAAAGTTATTAGGGGAATTGGAAAGGGTTATGTATAAGAGTGTGGGAAGGGTTTATAAAGACTTAAAATAATGTATAACTACTAGAATAAGTATAGCGTCCCTACTTCGCGGAAATTCACTTATCGCGGGTGTTCCGTTCCAGGCTTACAAGTGAGGGAACACTGTAATGACCAAGCAATGTAAGAAAATCTTAACAATTATTAAGTAAACTAGAAAATTAAAGAAGTTTAAATGAAGATTTTAAAAGTTAGCTACGCAAGTGACTAAATACGGGATTGTTGTTTCAAGATGAGAACTTCTTAAGCAGGGGGAGCATCGAGCACTTGAATTCGATTAAAACCGGTTTTTTAATTGCAATTTAATTCAAATCTAAAAGCATGGATTCGAATAACTGAGCACTACATATGTTCTTTATCATTATAATGTTTGAAGTCATGCAATCACCACAATTTAGCTGAGATTTCTTGGCACAATTTCTAAACAAATTATTAGTGTTTTTACTACAGAATAAAACCAAGTAATTTACACAAAAGAAACAGCATCTAGGAATCAACACGTTTATTGACCGACGATCATTTCGGCTATTGAAGCCATTAGCAAATTATCGATCGACCAAAATTCTTGTTCTTGGCTTGATTTATAGTTTGATAAAGGCTTCAACAGCCGAAACGACCGTCGCTTAATAAACATGTTAAAATCGAGTAAATCAGATTGCTTTTTTGTTAATCATTCAAAAATTTATTGGAAAATCTTTGAAATTGAATTCGAGATGCTGCTTTCTTGGAGCGCTTTATCCAGTTTTATCAGTTCAGTTCAGCTGTAATTTATTTACCTCTTTATAATACTACAATAAGACATGATTAATAAAAAAATCGCTAATAAGTTTTGAAGAATGGTTAAAAAGAATAGAATGATCTAGAACTAGAGAAAGGATAGTGAAAAGACAATTCAATTCAATTTTAATTTATTTATCTCTTTATAATACTACAATAAAACATGATTAATAAAAAAATCACTAATAAGTTTTGAAGAATGGTTAAATTGAATAGATAGATCTAGAACTAGAGAAAGGATAGTGAAAAGACAATTCAATTCAATTTTAATTTATTTATCTCTTTATACTACTACAATAAAACATGATGAATAAAAGAATCACTAATAAGTTTTGAAGAATGGTTAAAAAGAATGGTTAGATCTAGAACTAGAGAAAGGAAATGTCAAAGGAACAGGTCAAACAGAATGTCAAAGGAACAGGTCAAACAGAATGTCAAAGGAACAGGTCAAACAGAATGTCAAAGGAACAGGTCAAACAGAATGTCAAAGGAACAGGTCAAACAGAATGTCAAAGGAACAGGTCAAACAGAATGTCAAAGGAACAGGTCAAACAGAATGTCAAAGGAACAGGTCAAACAGAATGTCAAAGGAACAGGTCAAACAGAATCTCTTCAAAACATACCTTGCACGTGCAACACCGCCCTAGTGAGATCTTCGCCCACATCGTTCACGGCACGGCAGACGTATTCTCCGGAATCTTCCGGATACACGTACAGAATGTCCAGCACCACGTAGCCGAAGTCGTGCATCGGTCGGAAGCGATGACCTAAACGCAGGAAGAATACACATTGGAAATGTGTTAAAATACAGGCCTTACATTCTACAAATACGGTACACTGCTGATAGACCAGATGTCTATGTCTATGTAGTTTGTTATTTACAGTCGGCAATAAGAGCCTCATGGCATGCTCGTGTTTTCCGTTGAATTGAAAAGCGACTTTTAAATAAATGTTACTATTATAATAGATATGAACACACCTTTAGATTTGTACTTTGTATTATACAGAGTCTGCTCACTTTTTAACCAAAAACTAAAGTTTAGTCAGCAAGACTAACAAAACATTTCATTAGTCATAGCGGACCTAAACTTTGGAACTCACTACCACCCAATGTAAAGTGCCAGTGTAAAATTTACCACTCTAAAACGTCAGTTAAACGATATCTGTTTGCTTCTTATTTAAACTAGTCTTGATAACCACCTACTGTTCCTGTGTGACACAACAGTCACAACTTTGTGTTCTTTTTGAGTAGAATCCAGAGTGCTTCGTCATCTCTACAAGCCACTCTTCCTAACCTTTTGAACATTCTTTTATCCATCACTTCTATCCTTACTTTGCACAACTCTTTTTTAAATTGCCTAAAACCTTCGGTTTTTTTGTTCTTTTTTCTCATTATTTGGACATGTTTATAATGGTGCAAGCACCTAACAAGTTTTACTTCTGGTTCTTGCCATTTATTATATGCACGCTGTCATATAATCATTATTATTAATATCTATTTTTTCCCATTGTTTCCTGATATTGTATTTGTATTTACACTTCTAAATAAATTCATTATTATTATTATAAATCCAAGATATCAGCTAACTAAATTCTAGGCGAATGAATACTTCCGCACTTTAACCTACTTTCATGATACTGTGGCTAAGTAATTTAAAATGGCTAAAAAAATTGGAAAGGCGAGCTGCCCTGTGAAAGGTGAAAGACTAGTAGAGACTAATCCACTTGCTCCACAAAACAAACTCCATAACTTCGTGAAGAAGTTTAGTTATTATCATTTTTCTAACTAGCAGTAGATGCTGGGGTCATGAATCACCAGTGTCATGCCAGGCTCCCAGCGAAATCTTTTGTAATTATACAGAATAAATGAATTTGACTAATTACGCTGCTGTCCCTGTCGGAATCCATCGTATTGCTGGCTATGTCAATTTTTACATTTCTATAGTTCATGCTACTTCTTACAGATACTATCACATTTTTCTCTTTCTTTCCATTCTTTATTAACCTTTCTTTCTACTCCTTTACTGCTCTTTTCTACTAACACTCAGTCCACATTCATTACTTCATACAGATACTATCACATCTTTCTGTTTCTTTCTATTCTCTATTAACCTTTCTTTTCTACTCCTTTACTGGTACTCTGGGGTACTCTGAACAAGTAATTACTTCTTGAGTACCCCACTGGTCATTTACAGCTTGGCATCTTGTGTATTAGGCACTTTGCATTATTTAGAGGGGTGGGTAGCAAGATTTGGGCTAGGTACGACATCAATAATTATAATCAACTGTGACAGTGACATAACAGCGCTTGCAGCAAACGTGGCTCAAGTAAGATGCTGCAAATATACTTAAACGCTACATAGAAATCTGTTGATTTTTCCTTTTAAGCGCACAATTAAAAATGGTAACCATGGTAACAAGAGTTAAACTAACCGTGCTCGAGAGGCTTGCCATTGTGGTACCACTGTACATCCATGTGAGGGTCATTGTGAGGCTCCAATCTGGCTTCGAAGTGGACACCTTGACCCTCCTTGGTGTGCGGCAGATCTCGCAGCTGGGTGACGAAACGAGGCGGTTGCTTCGAACGCGCGTCCTCCTCCGGTCTTGGACGAGATGCGCGGGGCGTCTCCAGCAACTGGATTTGTTGCAGGCCCTCTGGGTGCACCGTGTCGGTGATGATGGAACGTTTGGCTGTTAATAGATAAATTGATTTAATTAATTAATCAAATGATAAAATTTATTTAAAAATAATACGAGTCAAACAACATGACAATTATGAAAGTACCGTATTTATTCGAGTATAACGCGCACCCCTAATTTTCGATTAACCCTTTCACACCCATGGTATCCCATGGGATACGAGAATATTCTCTGCCTTTAAAATTAATAAAATTAATAATAACTGAGAGTTATTTGATCTGTTAATAGTTATTTTGATTTAAGCCAATAACAATAGACTAAAAATGGTGATAAAATGGCAAACTAGAAAATCTACATAGCATAAAAAACTGGGCAAGGTACAGTACTTTAGAGACGACTTTGTACAGATCAGCATAGCATGCATACTAAATGTCTTAAATACTTTAAAATATTATCAGCAGTTGCAAAATGAAGCACATTTTATGCTTCCATTGAATCCCAATTTATCCCGTGGGATACAGGCTATATTTAGCACACGGGCACAGGTAGAAAAAAATAATTATTATGTGTAAACAAGATGGACATACTGAACAAAAGTACCAAGCCAAAAAATGTTTTCTTATTAAAAAATAATAATTTGCGACTGAAAGGGTTAAAAATCGGTATAAAATTTTGTTTCACTTTTTCTGGGCTCAGACCAAGCATTGTAAGTAACAAACGTTGTTGAACTAGGCACCGTCTGACAAAGTCTGCTGATGACACAAATATTATTGATTATTTCCTTGCCTCACGCCAGCCCTGGTTTATAATGCCCACCCAAACTTTGAGTCCTTTTTTAGGTAGAAAATTTTGCGCTTTATCCTCGAATAAATACGGTATTCAAACAATACAATGTATGGGATTTTTCAAAAGACAAACCTAAACTTTCAATTGCACCGTGATTAGAAAATTTCTCAAAAAAAAATTCCCTGCACTTGCCTTTCACACATGGGGTGCTTCAAAAAAATGCTACATGTTTGTGGTACTGTGAAATGCAGCAGTGATGAAAGCTTTATCTCGCTAAACAACTGCTATCAAAGCACAGCGTTTTTTTAAAAGCGAGTTGTCTATTTACAAGTGAATGATCAGAACGAATTTGTAACAGTCGTCTTAGAAAAATAGGTTTGCGTACGAGACAAAGGGAAACACACGTTAAGCAACGAACTGAACATAGTCATCTTAGAAAAATAGATTCGCATACGAGACAAATTGAAACACACGTTAAACAACAAACAGAACATGGTCATCTTAGAAAAATAGATTCGCATACGAGACAAATTGAAACACACGTTAAACAACGAATTGAACATAGTCATTTCGCATACGAGACAAATTGAAACACACATTGAGCAACGAATTGAACATAGACATCTTAGAAAAACACATCTATAAACGAGACAAAAAGAAACAAATATTAAGAAACTGAAAACATTCATCTTAGAAAAACAGATCCGCATACGAGACAAAACAAAACAAATATTAAGCATAGAAATTTAAAAAATATAAAAGAACTTCAGCAACTTACGAGTGACGTTCAACGTGCATCTGTTATAATCCTCTCCCAGCTCGTTAAACGCGCGGCATACGAGCTCTCCGGAATCCTCCGGGTTGCAGTGTGACATGTCCAACACGACAAAACCAAAATCGTGAATCATTTTGAATCGGTTAGCTGAAAGAAAACAAACATAAATCGATTCAACTTTTTCTGTTAAATTATTACATATTAGATAAAACTATTATCCACTAAACTGATGATGATTCTTTATTTTTCATGCAATTGACTGATTCTATCTACAAGATGATTCATTGAACAAAAACAGCTAGAAATAAACCAATATTTCAATTAAACACTAATAAAAAGACATTTTATGATATCAGTGTCGACAACAGATGTGTCTAAACAGGGGCGTGTCAAGATTTCACGAAGCCCTAGGCTGATAGATCTGTCCCGCCCATCTCTATTGTGAATTTATGGTTGTTTATGTAATGAGCAGATTAAACAATTACTTGTGGTGTATTAATGATACTATTAACCTAGCTTCTACCTGCTCATAGTTAATTACGTGTATATGAACAGCGCTTATACATAATCAGGCTAGGCAACTGCTTGTATTTGTACATTATGTCTCACTTATATAACAACCGCACTTAGTAACTGCCTGTGGTGTGTTATACAATGCTTGCTTTACATAAATGACACATTTTCTGAGAAGAATAGGAATTTTTTAAAAGTTGGCATCTAAAATGTGGCACACGTCAAACTTTGATACCCTAGGCCATAGCCTAGTTAGCCTATTGTCTACAACCGTTGTTGAGGCCTACAATCAACGCTGAAGCAGCATTAGAAAAATGGAATCAAAAAATATTTACATATAAAATACTAATGAAAAAATAAAAAATTGAGAGACAAAAGCAAAAACGGCAAGGCGGAACTTACCGTGACGTAGTGGCCGCCCGTTCATGTACCATTCAATCTTCAAGTTCGGGTCATTAGTCGGTTCCAAGCGACATTCAAAGTGAGCGTTCTGAGCCTCTTTGATGTTGGCGTTCTGAAGGGGAGTAAGGAACCTGGGAGGCATGGTGCTGCGCCTCTCTTCCGCCGGGAACGGCTCTCGTGGCCGCTCGACGTGTCGCAAGTGAATGTCTTCCAGCTGCTCGATTTGCTTGATGCCTTCCGGATGGACCGTGTCATACTGAATGCCAGATTTTGGACGGCAGGACATTCTAGCCGTTGTCGTCGCCTGTCCGTAAAGGTTGGTAGCTCTGCAGGTATATTCGCCTGTATCTTCTGGATAGACATACAAAATGTCCAGCACAACAAAACCAAAATCATGGATAGTTCTGAATCTATGACCGGTCTTTAGTGGCTGACCGTCAAAGAACCACTCCACCTTCAGATTGGGGTCATTTACCGGTTCGAGTCTGGCTTCAAAATGAGCTCCGCCACCTTCAGCAACATGAGGAGCATCACGAAGTTTCGTCGTAAAAACTGGCGGCTGCCCGACGGGTGCCTCTTCCTCGCGCGGCTTTTGTGGACGATATTCTTCCAGATGCTGAATGGCGCCTAATCCCTCGGGATGCTGTGACGTACGATCAATGTGTCCCTCGCCAAAGCATTCTAGATTGCAAACACTGTATGCTTCTCCGTAGTCATTAACGGCTCTGCAGACGTACTCTCCGGTATCCTCCGAATAAACCGGATTTATGTCCAAAGCCACGAAGCCAAAGTCGTGGAGCGGACGGAACCTGGTTCCGTACTTGAGCGGTTCCCGATTGTGATACCATTCGACTCTCAGTTTTGGATCCTTGGACGGTTCCAGCCTGCATTCGAAATGAGCTTTGCCGCCGTCTCTTAGTCCAGTCTGATTGTTGAGTTGAGTAATGAAGCGAGGCGGCTGTCCGGCCTCTTTGGCTTTACAAGTGAGGTTTGCGGAACTTTGTGCCTGTCCGTAATCGTTCGTAACTTGACACGTGTAAGTACCAGAATCCTCGACATTGGTCGGGTTGATTTCCAAGCAGGCCAATCCAAAGTCCTGTGTGGGTCTGAACCGAGCACCGACCGGAATTGGCTGCCCGTTGCGGAACCAGTCGACACGAATTCCGGGATCTCTAGCCGGTTCATAACGAGCTTCAAACTTGCAGATCTGTCCTTCGTGTAGGACTCTTGCCTGAAGAGGAGATACAAACACTGGAGGTTGCGGCTTCTCCTTTGGTTCGACTCCCATTGGTGCAGACGTTTGGGCAGTGCCATAGTCATTGGTAACAACGCAGTAGTATACGCCAGCATCTGCTGGAACTAACGGGTTGATGTCCAAGCTCGCCACTCCAAATTCCAGATTAGTTCTGTGTCGAGGACCATCGGTGATTGGGTTACCATTGTGGAACCACTCGGCTCTTAGCGTCGGATCGTTGGCAGGTTCCACGCGACACTCAAAATGAGCCGCCATTCCTTCCTTCATGTGCGGCAGATGATTCAGTGGGCTCACGAACACCGGCTTTCTAGTCGCAAAGTCCGGAACCACCTCTAGCGTGGCAGTACTGACCGCCTCGCCCCAGTCATTCCACGCCCGGCAGACATACACGCCCGCATCCTCGGCATTGACCGGGCTTATGTCCAGGGCCACGAAGCCGAAATCGAAGAGCGGTCTGTAGCGAGAGCCAACTCGCAACGGCTGTCCGTTGTGGTACCACTCCACTTTCAGCTTGGGATCCTGATGAGGTTCCACGCGCGCCTCAAAGTGAGCAAGCTTTCCTTCCATTATTCCTAATTGGTTATTCAGAGGTGTCATGAAGACGGGCTTTTGCCCAACCTCCTTCTTAATGCAAGTCAAATTAGCAGATGTCTGGGCACTGCCATATTCGGTAGTCACCTGGCAGGTGACCGTACCGGTGTCTTCAAGCTGGGTAGGATTGATATCCAGTGTTGCCAGACCAAAGTCCTGCGAGGTCATGTAACGGCCGCCAACTGGTACTGGTTCGCTATTGAGGAACCACTCCACCCTGACGTTAACCTCCCTCGCTGGCTCAAATCTACATTCGTAGTGAGTTCTCTTTCCTTCTTCAACGGTCTGGGCATGAAGTGGAGACACAAACATGGGCGGCGGAGGTTTGGCTTTCGGTTCAACTTTCATGCTACCTGTAGTCTGCGTAGTTCCAAACGGATTTGTAAACACGCAAGTGTAAACTCCAGTGTCATCCAAAGTAAGAGGATTAATGTCCAAGGTGGCAACACCGTTATGCAGACCGGTTCGATGTCTTGGTCCGTCCTTGATGGGACGTCCGTCGTGGAACCACTCGGCCGTCAAGTTTTCGTCGGCCGGCTCGGCGCGGCACTCGAAATGAGCCGATTGGCCTTCCGTCTTTGGCGGTTGATGATGCAGCGGTACGGCAATGCGAGGTCTTTTTGATGTGTCGTCAATGACATCTAAGTAAGCGGTGCTGATTGTCTCGCCCCATTCGTTCCAGGCACGACAGACATATTCGCCAGCATCTTCGACGTTCACTGGTGATATGTCCAATGCGACGAAGCCAAAATCAAAAAGAGGCCTGTAGCGAGTTCCGTACTTCAGCGGCTTTCCGTTACAGAACCACTCGACTCTCAACTTCGGATCTTGGTGCGGTTCGACACGCGCTTCAAAGTGACAAAGCTTTCCTTCCACGATAGACTGATTGTTAAGCGGCGTTATAAACACCGGCTTCTGCCCAATTTCCTTCGCGATGGCAGTCAGAGGTGCTGATGTCTCCGCCGTGCCATACTCTGTCGTTATCACGCACGAATAGACGCCGGAGTCCTCCATGTGAACTGGAGAAATTTCCAACGAAGCAATGCCAAAATCGTGTTTTGGTCTGAACCTAGCTCCTAGCGGTATGGGATGCCCATTATGGTACCAATCAACTTTGACGTAAGCATCTTTAGATGGCTCATAACTGCACACGAACTTAACTGTCTGTCCTTCCTCTGCTGTCTGAGCTTGAAGAGGAGTGACAAACATCGGCCTTTGCGGCTTCTCTTTAGCTGCAACAGAAAAGGCGATAAACAGTCAGTCGCATAACTATTAAACAACATAAGAAACTGTTTATTCTATTGTTAATCAATAATTTTAAAGGAAGACCGGATGATTTTTCGTATACTACCTCATTTTCAAGTCCGATAAGTGAATACATTTTAACACGATTAAAACTGCAAAAGCATTTGATAATTAAATAATAGATTAAGATCTTAAATAACAGTGGGCGAGCACAACTATTGATGACATCACAAACTAACACAAATTTCAACAGCAAAAATATTCCACGAGCGTGTTGCACGTGTTTGCGAAAGCAAAAACTGAAGTACCGTCCTACTGTAAGATATTCAGTGTGTTGTACTAAACTAGACAAGTTTTAAGATAAAAAATTCAAATTTCAAATTTACCACTGTGCTCACATAGGAGCTGTGGAACGTGTGTAGTTCGTCACAAACCAACACATCTGACCTGAGAGGCGCAGCACCTGTTTTTGTGCAACTATTCTGTAATGCAGGCACTAGTGCTCGTTTAACAAGCGAACGGCGAAATGCATGCAGTAGCGAGCTAGTGGAGCAAATGCGAAATTGTGGTTGTCTGGTAATAATTGTTTCATGTAAATCGTTTTTGATAAAAATAGTATGTTTGCTTTAAATATTTTAATAACTACATTCTTCTGATATACAATTTAAGATTGGGTCTAGTTTTGTTTTAAATTTGATGAATAATTCATTAATTACCATAGACATTCTTGGCTCCAAAATTAATCTAATTACTCTAGTGCGAATAAACTAATGTTCGTGTGAAATTCTTGGACTGTTATGTGAACAAGTAGGGCTAAAGAGCAATCACAAGGGACTGTGTGGTCTGGTGGTCATGGCAATAGACATGTAATCCTAAGATCTCTGGCTCAAATTCGGGCTCGGTCATGACACGTTTGCATTTCATTTCATTTGGTTTCAAAATTTAAGCAAATTTAGTCGATAATGAAAAAGATTTTGTTAAAACGACTATGCATCACTAGAAGAAGGTAAGTACAGTAAGTCTTCGCTTAGCGACTCCCCGTTTAATAAATAACATAACCCTTCTTAATAGAACCGTTGGCTGCTTTTACCTGCAAACACTCATTGTAACAAAATTAACGAATATTGTGCAAAAATGAACTTTCTCAATGGCCAGCAAGTCAATCGGGCACAACAATGAAACTTGTAATTGCACTATTTGCAGTCTCATAAGTGGTTAATATAACAAACCTGCTAAGTTATTTAATGAACATTTCGAAGTTACTAATTTTTTGTACCTGAAAACCAATTATAATCGATAATCAAATCAATATCCGTATCCGATTAATCGATTACAACAACAAAATCAATGTAGCACCATTAATAAAAATAGTAAAATTTTTAGCTATAAGTAACTCTAAAATAGGAAGAAGTAAAGATAGTTAATTAACAGTAGTAATACTCGTTTAGTTTAGGCAGTACTCACTACTAAGAAAAACAGAAAATTTCAACACTTACGTTCAACTCTCATAGATGCGGATGTCTTGCTGCTGCCATGCTGGTTGCTAACCTGACAAGTGTAAACTCCTGCATCTTCTGGAATCAGAGGAGCAATATCCAACGTTGCTAGACCGTGATGAAGACCGGTCCTGTGACGAGGTCCGTCCTGAACCGGATTACCGTCGTGGAACCATTCGGCCCGCAACGTGGGATCGTCTGCCGGCTCCACGCGGCATTCGAAGTGCGCCGCTTGTCCTTCTTTCATGTTGGGCAGATCGTTTAGCTGACTGACAAAGATCGGTCGCTTAGTTCCGGTATCCGGTAAGCACTCCAGTGTAGCGGAAGTGGTGGCCTGGCCGTACTCGTTGGATGCTTTGCACACGTAGATACCGGAATCTTCCGTATAACAAGGACTGATATCCAAAGCCACAAAGCCAAAGTCAAACAGCGGTCTGAACCTCGTACCGTGTCGGAGCGGCTGTCCATTGCAGAACCACTCTATGACTAGTTTAGGATCATCATGCGGTTCAATCCTCGCCTCGAAGTGGGCTAGTCCGTAGTCTTTCAGTCCGAGTTGATTGTTGAGTGGAGTCATGAAGACGGGCTTGCGGCCCATTTCTTGAGCTATAGAAAAAAAACAAAATTATAAAATATTTAAAAAATACCTTACAAAAATGTTTAACAATTTAGAACAATTTCACTGATTAGTTTTACAATGTTCCCTCACTAATTGCAGGTGTTCCGTTCCAGTTCTACCTGCGATAAGTGAATTTCCACGAAGTAGGGACGCTATACTAATTTTAGTAGTTATACATTATTTTAAGTCTTTATAAACCCTCCCCACACTCTTATACATAACCCTTTTCCCCTTCCCTTAATAACTTTTCCCATACTGTACATGTACCTTTTAAAAAACTTTACTTAAATGTTCATAAAAATGTTCACAATCAACCAATCGTGTGTTGTGTACAATCTCACTTCGACAAGTAGCATCTCAAGCAGATGCAAGTACTACATTTCGTTTTTGGTGTGTATTCATCCGCTGAATAAAACACTATTTACTGTAAATTGTAATTTTTTATGATTTATAATATTCTTTTAATGTTAGAATTAATATTTTTAATACATATTTTAATACATTTTGATTTTTTTATGCAAAATTCATCAAATCTATACATTACTGTACAATACGTACTACGCGTGTGCAAAAATGCTTTAGACGGAGTACCGCAAAAACCGGCGAAACAGTGAAAATACCGCGATAAATATTTTACATTAATATTTTTGAAACAGCAAGTACACGATAAATGAACCGCGAAGTAGCGAGGGAACACTGTTTATAAAAACTGAAGTGAGTCAAAAAGATGTTCTTTATCAGCGAAAATATTATTGGCAAAAACTCTTGAGCGTGAAAAACAAGCTCATGTATTTGGTTCATAGTCCAATTTCAGATGGAATGAAAATGGAAATAAATGAAATAAAAGAAACATCCAATCAAAAACAGATCTGCCCTCACACGTGAGCAGTAATATAGAGAAATGAGGCATATTTAACATAGAGAATCTCTTGCAGATGAAGAAGCATTTCAGTTACAATTAAGAAAAGACAGAAAATGTAAAAGAAAAGCTTGTAATGAACTTACGCGCACAGTGCAAGTTAGCTGAACTGGTCACTTGTCCGGCCTTGTTACTAATTCTCACGGATATAACACCGCTATCCTCTGGTTTGACCGGATCAATGTCAAGCGTGGCAATGCCCGGCTGAAGTCCTGTTCTGTACCGGCCATCTGAACAATAAACAAGTTTTTTAATATAGTTCACGAAGCAAACATGAAAACTTTGCTCAAACTGTAACTCTTGGTAATTTTCTCTAAAAATACCACACCAAAGATGTGTATGTAATACGTGATGTGTGCTCCGTAATGAGTATACAACAGTTATAGTTTGAACATGTAGAAGTGTTTCCACATGTACGTAATGCGCAATCCGTAATGTGTGACGTTTTGATCGTATTAAAGCGATAATTACCTGTAGGTATAGGTCGTCCATTGTGAAACCATTCCACTACTAAGTTCTTGTCGTCCTTCGGTGTAAAGTGAACCTCAAAGTGGGCGTGTTGACCCTCTTTCAATCCCGAGACGTCTCTCAACGGGGTCAGAAGTTCGGGTCTCTGCGCTGCACCTACAACAAAGAAATTGTCGCCATCACTGTAATCAAATCTGACCGTTGCTTCCAGGTTTTAGACCTCTTACAAGGATGAAAGGTGGTCTGTGTTTAATAACGGGAAGATCAGGGCAGAGGTAGACAAAGCATGCTGCCCCAATACCAGGACCTGTCACGGAAAACTTACGGTGGTTTAAGACAATTCTGATGTGATCTAATTCTTGATAAGAACTGTAAAATAGTAACGACTAACGAAAAAATACCACAGTTACAAAAGAGGAATTTTCCCATGCATCTGTATTTTTTCTATATGATTGTATCCCTTTATAAGTGAGAGATCTTTATGCATAATTTTCCCATGCATCTGTATTTTTTCTATGTAATTGTATCCCTTTATAAGTGAGAGATCTTTATGCATAATTTTCCCATGCATATGTATTTTTTTCTATGTGATTGTATCCCTTTATAAGTGAGAGATCTTTATGCATAATTTTCCCATGCATCTGTATTTTTTCTATGTAATTGTATCCCTTTATAAGTGAGAGATCCTTATGCATAATTTTCCCATGCATATGTATTTTTTCTATGTGATTGTATCCCTTTATAAGTGAGAGATCTCTATGCATTAGTCATATGAAAAATAATTCCGGTAAAAGTTAGTACTAGTGGTTCCATGAGATCTTTTCTTCTTGGCCAGTGATTTCATTCTGCGTTTTTCCTAATGTTTTACATTTTCAGTCCTCGCTTAAAGACTTCCCGTTTAGTGACGTTTCGTTTTAACGACGCCGAACATTTGACACCTCTTTTCACTCAACGACACACATTTTATTTTAGTGACGATTTTTTTGCAGTGTTCAATGCTACATTGCTGAGTGTTACAATGTTCAGTGTTTCAGCATTCAGGGTTACATTGTTCAGTGTTCATAGCTACAGTGTTCAGTGTTGCAATGTTCAGTGTTTCAGCATTCAGTGTTACATTGTTCAGTGTTCATAGCTACAGTGTTCAGTGTTGCAATGTTCAGTGTTTCAGCATTCAGTGTTAAATTGTTCAGTGTTGCAGTGTTCATAGCTATAGTGTTCAGGATTGTAATATTCAGTGTTTCAGCATTCAGTGTTACATTGTTCAGTGTTCATAGCTACAGTTTTCAGTGTTGCAATGCTCAGTGTTTCAGCATTCAGTGTTACATTGTTCAGTGTTCAGTGTTCATAGCTACAGTGTTCACTGTTGCAAACTTCAGTGTTTCAGCATTCAGCGTTGCAGTGTTCATAGCTACAGTGTTCAGTGTTTCAGCATTCAGTGTTACATTGTTCAGTGTTCATAGCTACAGTTTTCAGTGTTGCAATGCTCAGTGTTTCAGCATTCAGTGTTACATTGTTCAGTGTTCAGTGTTCATAGCTACAGTGTTCAGTGTTGCAAACTTCAGTGTTTCAGCATTCAGCGTTGCAGTGTTCATAGCTACAGTGTTCAGTGTTTCAGCATTCAGTGTTACATTGTTCAGTGTTCAGTGTTCATAGTTACAGTGTTCAGTGTTGCAATGTTCAGTGTTTCAGCATTCAGTGTTACATTGTTCAGTGTTCAGTGTTCACAGCTACAGTGTTCAGTGTTGCAATGTTCAGTGTTTCAGCATTCAGTGTTACATTGTTCAGTGTTCATAGCTACAGTTTTCAGTGTTGCAATGCTCAGTGTTTCAGCATTCAGTGTTACATTGTTCAGTGTTCATAGCTACAGTGTTCAGTGTTGCAAACTTCAGTGTTTCAGCATTCAGCGTTGCAGTGTTCATAGCTACAGTGTTCAGTGTTTCAGCATTCAGTGTTACATTGTTCAGTGTTCATAGTTACAGTGTTCAGTGTTGCAATGTTCAGTGTTTCAGCATTCAGTGTTACATTGTTCAGTGTTCACAGCTACAGTGTTCAGTGTTGCAATGTTCAGTGTTTCAGCATTCAGTGTTACATTGTTCACAGCTACAGTGTTGCAATGTTCAGTGTTTCAGCATTCAGTGTTACATTGTTCAGTGTTCATAGCTACAGTGTTCAGTGTTGCAATGCTCAGTGTTTCAGCATTCAGTGTTACATTGTTCAGTGTTCAGTGTTCATAGCTACAGTGTTCAGTGTTGCAAACTTCAGTGTTTCAGCATTCAGCGTTGCAGTGTTCATAGCTACAGTGTTCAGTGTTTCAGCATTCAGTGTTACATTGTTCAGTGTTCAGTGTTCATAGTTACAGTGTTCAGTGTTGCAATGTTCAGTGTTTCAGCATTCAGTGTTACATTGTTCAGTGTTCATAGCTACAGTGTTCAGTGTTGCAATGTTCAGTGTTTCAGCATTCAGTGTTACATTGTCCAGTGTTCAGAGTTCATAGCTGCAGTGTTCAGTGTTGCTCTGTTGAGTAATCAGTGTTACAGTGTTGTAGTGATCAGTATGCAAAATTGCAAAACAAAAATTAAATACAGTTTACATTTTAAGTAGAAAAACAGCATAGAGTTTTGCAAAACACAAATTTATGCTTCAAGCTCTTCAAACAAGTCAAAATGAGCATAAAACTCATTTACTGCATAAGAAAAACACATGTTATCACAGGAATATGCTTCACTTACTTTCTACTCCTAACGTTGCGCTTGTGAAGGCTTCGCCGGAAGCGTTTGAAGCCTTGCACGTGTACACTCCGGAATCTTCCAAGCAAGTATCGTGTATCTGCAATCTCACGATGCCATTGTTCGTCAACTCCGGCACAAACCGAGGACCCGCTACTACGGGTTTACCGTTGACGAACCAGTCAATCCGCAGGGTACTGTCGCCCGCCGGTTCCACACGGCACTCAAACACTGCCGTCTGCCTCTCCGGTAATCTGGGTATGTTATTAAGCTGAGTCAGGAAGAGCGGTCGCTTCGGGGGAGGCGGTGCGTATCTCTCCGGTTCTGGAGCCTTCGGTATGTACATCTCGCGCTCGACCGGTTTCAAATAAATCGTCTCCCTCTGGTCCTCGCCTTCGGGTCTACGGTCAAACTTGACCGGTTTCAAATAAATGGTTTCCGGCCTGATGTCCTGCGAGGGACGCTTCCGCCAGAACGGGTAGATATTCTTCTCTTCCCAGTCCCTCTCCTCTGTCGTTACTTCACGCTGCTGCTCTCTCTGAACGGACTTCAACCAGATGTCCTCGTGTTCCGAGGGCCGGTCATACCTCGCATGTTGCACCGGCTTCAGGTAAATTGTTTCACCTTCGCGGGATGGCTGCCGTGGCCGTATCTTGCCAGTTGGCAGGCTTATCTCGCGGTATTCTATCCTCTTTGGCTCAACTGTGAACAAAAAATAAGCATAACTTAGAAACAGCATAAAAAAGAAGCCATCAAACAGCAGAACAAAACAGAAGCCAGCAAATACCAACATAAAAAAAACGGAAAACAGCAGCATCAAAAAGAAGCCAGCAGTCATCAACATTAGAAAAAGAAGCCAGCAAACAGCAGCACAAAAAAGAAACCAACAATCAGCAGCGCAAAAAAGCCAGCAAACAGCAGCATCAAAAAGAAGCCAGCAATCAGCAGCACAAAAAAGAAGCCAGCAATCAGCAGCACAAAAAGGAAGCCAGCACTCAGCAGTACAAAAAAGAAGCCAGCAAACAGCAGCACAAAAAAGAAGCCAGCAAACAGCAGCACAAAAAAGAAGCCAGCAATCAGCAGCACAAAAAAGAAGCCAGCAATCAGCAGCACAAAAAGAGGCCAGCATAGAGCAGCACAAATAAGAAACCAGCAAACAGCAGCACAAAAAAGAAGCCAGCACTCAGCAGCACAAAAAAAGAAGCCAGCACTCAGCAGCACAAAAAAGAAGCCAGCAATCAGCAGCACAAAAAAGAAGCCAGCAATCAGCAGCACAAAAAAAAGAAGCCAGCACTCAGCAGCACAAAAAGGAAGCCAGCAATCAGCAGCACAAAAAAAGAAGCCAGCACTCAGCAGCACAAAAAGGAAGCCAGCAATCAGCAGCACAAAAAAGAAGCCAGCAAACAGCAGCACAAAAAAGCCAGCAATCAGCAGCACAAAAAGGAAGCCAGCAAACAGCAGCACAAAAAAGAAGCCAGCAAACAGCAGCACAAAAAGAGGCCAGCATAGAGCAGCACAAATAAGAAACCAGCAAACAGCAGCACAAAAAAGAAGCCAGCACTCAGCAGCACAAAAAAAGAAGCCAGCACTCAGCAGCACAAAAAAGAAGCCAGCAATCAGCAGCACAAAAAAAGAAGCCAGCACTCAGCAGCACAAAAAAGAAGCCAGCACTCAGCAGCACAAAAAAAAGAAGCCAGCACTCAGCAGCACAAAAACGAAGCCAGCAATCAGCAGCACAAAAAAGAAGCCAGCAAACAGCAGCACAAAAAAGCCAGCAATCAGCAGCACAAAAAGGAAGCCAGCAAACAGCAGCACAAAAAAGAAGCCAGCAATCAGCAGCACAAAAAAGAAGCCAGCAAACGTCAGCACAAAAAAGAAGCCAGCAAACATCAGCACAAAAAAGAAGCCAACAAACAGCAGCACAAAAAGGAGGCCAGCAAAGAGCAGCATCAAAAAGAAGTAAGTAAACAACTGCAGTGTCTCATAAAGGAAAAGATAAAAAAATTCTCAGCAATAAGATGCCTACCGGAAACTTCATAAATTTCAAAAACTTCGGTTCTCTCTCTCAAGAAAGAATGTAAAATTTAATGCATTAAATGATAAAATTAATAAATGACAACAACTATATCAAAAAAAGAGCAAACTAAAATACGTAAATCATAAATTCTGAAGCCACCAGAGGGCACCGTACCGTGTACATCGACTTTCGCTCGAGTCGTTACGCTTCCGGCTAGATTGACGGCCGTGCATTCGTACCACGCTGCATCATCTCGACCACATCTGTCGATGTGCAGCGTAGAAGATCCATTGTCAGACTCAATCCTACAAAAAAAAACACACTGAGATATAACAAAAACACTGTATGTTTGTTTCACACTGTAAAAAAAAACAGTACAAAAACACTGTATGTTTGTTTCACACTTTGTAAAAAACAGTACAAAAACACTGTATGCTTGTTTCACACTGTAAAAAACAGTACAAAAACATCGTATGTTTGTTTCACACTGTAAAAAAACCGTACAAAAACACTGTATGTTTGTTTCACACTGTAAAAAAAAGTACAAAAACACTGTATGTTTGTTTCACACTGTAAAAAACAGTACAAAAACACCATATGTTTGTTTCACACTGTAAAAAACCGAACAAAAACACCGTATGTTTGTTTCACACTGTAAAAAACAGTACAAAAACACTGTATGTTTGTTTCGCACTGTAAAAAACAGAACAAAAACACTGTCTGTTTGTTTCACACTGTAAAAAACAGTACAAAAACACCATATGTTTGTTTCACACTGTAAAAAACAGAACAAAAACACCGTATGTTTGTTTCACACTGTAAACAAACAGTACAAAAACACTGTATGTTTGTTTCACACTGTAAAAAACAGTACAAAAACACTGTATGTTTGTTTCACACTGTAAAAAACAGTACAAAAACACTGTATGTTTGTTTCACACTTTGTAAAAAAACAACCAAGTTTTATAAGTGACATGAACTGAAAAATCCCTAATTGTTTTTTAATTTTTTATTCATTTATTTAATTTTTTATTCATAAAACATGTAATTTAGTTTAATTTATTCGATAAAAATTGCGGCAAAAGTCGGATTAGTACAACAATTAAAACAAGACTGGCAAAAAATTCTCTAAATACTGTTAACACATAATATCTGAATTTTTTTTAAAATATACATAAATTAATTAAATCATTAAATCAAAATTACGAACATGCAATTTGAAGTATACTAAACAGAATACGAGCAAAGTTCTGAACAAAATTTGTGTAAACTGCAGCGATTAGCCAAGTAATAAGGAAACTTCATTGATAGTTGAATAAGAGGGAGGGAATAAAACTTTTTCGTATTCTTTGTTCGTACTGGCTCAACAAACATGAACTAAACTCCCGACGTAACAAATTTCTTACCCTATTCTGTTGCTAGGAGTCACGATGACACCATCCCTGAGCCAAGTTAATGTGGGGGTGGGGGCACCAACTGCACGACAATGAAGGGTGATCGGTTCACCCTCGTTTGCCACAGTCGGCCCATACCGCTCCACAAACTTGGGCGGCATGACCCTCTCACGAGCTGCAAAATTAAAATGTCACTTAGTATGTCAGTCAGTGTGTCAGTGGGTATTCTGACCATCTAAACAATTTCAAAATGCTACAAGATATAATTTAACTTCAATTAAATGAGGAACTTATCAATAGTAATTGAAATCGCAGCCTCGTTTTCGCGTAAAAAAATAAGTGCACTCGTATCTCGGTTTGCCGAACATCACTTTTACGGATATTAGAGGAATCGGACAAAATCTGGACCACTAAAAGTCCCCCATACTACCGACACGGTCAGTTGTTTCATGCGCTGACCGCTAGTTCGTGCACCGTCACTTTGTTTACACCATTACATCAGTGCAATAAAGCAGCATGCAATGACAAGTGTGCCCCCCATACAAGGCATTTTTGAGAATTAAGCAATTGATTCTACATTATCATGAGTCTAATACAAGGCTTCTGCTGCATTAGCTTAGTATCGGTAGATACGGACAATCGGCAAATTCGGACCGACGTCTCACCGCTATTGTCTGACAAACCAAGATATGAGTGCATCTTCGTTTCATTCCCACCAAAAATATGGCCAAATGTACATCTGATCACTAAGCAAAGCAATTAAACAGTTTAAATCGTTACTTAATCATTTAATTATAAATACAAATAATTTATTTTACTAACAAGCCAAAAAGAGATACTGTTCAATTGGTACAGCCAATGATTTACTGCAGGGGTGTGCAAAGTATCTGACTAGCCGGGCCACATTAAACTTTCCCACAATTCCTGCAGGCCATAGGCAGTTTGATCAAGCAGCCAAGTACAGTAGGACCTAATAACGATTTTTTTTGCATCCGACCTGAGTACATCATTACTACACTCAAGAAACTATTTTAGAAGTTATTAAAATTTATATTACAAACCATATATATTTCTACTTTCAGGACAGATAGTGGTAATTTCATTACAATGCATATTAGTAATGTGTATCACACAGTCTGTGTAGTGCAGTGACATTAAGCTACAACCGTCTTGTAAGGGTTAATGGCATCCGATCTAGTAAGAAAAAAACTACCCGCACTATCTTTGGGATGGTGGCACGGACTTCAGCTGGATACACTCAATTAATCGCCCGGGCCGCACTTTCATTAGGTTGACAAATCTCTTTGCGGCAAGTGGCCCGCGGGCTGCAATTTGCACACCCCTGATTTACTAAGATGAACAAAACACATACCAAACATCATTAGGTCAGCAGAGACCCAACTAAGAAGTTTTTTTCCTGTGTAACTATCTCTTATTCTTTACTAATGGATACATATCAATACTTAAAGGCAATTTTAAAGCATATCTCTCAAAACATTCCATACAAAGTTATGTTACTTAGCATTACGCTTATCTGTCTGAAAGATTTATGTAATTGGAAAAGAAAATTCTTAATAATTTAAAATATTCACACCAACTGTTCAAACGACGTTGCATCGCCATCCCAGTGTGCACCACTGATTCACCAAATAAACACATTATTGATGTCATTGACAACATAAAGAGTTTAAACTTTTCTTTAGTTAGTGGAGTATGCGCTATGAAAGCTCTAATTATTTTTTGCAATGTCATTTAAACTTGTTTCAAACGACTTACCATCAAAATGGCTGCACCTGACGCTCATCGCCGAGTTTAAATTTACAAATTTTTACACAGAGTTACTAATACATAAGCTTTGTGTGCTATAAAACAGCAGATAGTGTTATAAAATTTCAAGACAAATTATCTAGCCACCTTTACGAAGTGTCTTCGAAGTGTCTTCTTGTGATATGATATGTCTCATAAATATGTCTCATAAATATATATCTCATAGATATGTCTCCCCACCTCCATTTTAAATTATATGTATATATTGTATATAGTCTATTATAATTTCTGTATAATATTATAATGTATATTTTTGTTTAAATTTTTGGCACAGTAGTTGTTAGTTTGCACTGGATGCATTTGCCTTTAACAGTTATGTGAATTTTATTCTCATGCTGCGATGTTCTTTTATGCTTTTATAGTTGTGAATATCGATTTTTTATGGCAAATAAAGATTATTATATATATAACAACTATATAAATGACTTACGTATAACTTTAAGTTGAACAGCAAACGACGTTTCTCCCATGCAGTTTCTCGCCACGCAAATGTAAGAACCCTCATCTCTCACATCGGCCGAGTAGATCATCAATGAATGAACTCCACCCTCGTTCACGGTCATCTTGTGATTTGCGTCGTCGGTCACCAGCTGACCGTTGTGATACCAGTCCACTTCCGGGTACGGACGTCCGGTTACGCGGCAGTCAAACCGGATCAGCTGACCCTCCCGACATTCCACGTCGCGCGGAATCTTCAGAAATCCGGGTCCCAACATCTTCTCTCCGGTGGTTACGTCATACTGCTTCGACGGACGTCTAGGCGTGAAAGATGGACGTCGTCCAAAACCGGCAACCGGCGTGACATTTATGTTAGCCTGCGCGGTGGCCCGTCCTGCCATGTTCTCCACAAATACTGTGTAGTCGCCGGAATCCTCGGGTAACGCCACCCTAATGTGTAACGTGTGAACGTTGTCCTTCTCTCTTATTATGTGCCTCTGAGACGGATAAATTCTCCTCCCGTCCTTGAACCACGTGACCTTTGGAGGCGGAGTGCCGGAGACGGTGACCTGCAGAATTATCCCCTCCCCCTGGTGGGCGTGGACGTTCTGCAGACCCTGCATGAGCTGCGGCGCCTCCGGCTTGTGCAAGGAGATGTCGTAACGTTGAGCATACGGCGTGTGCACCGGTTCCGGGGCGGACTCGTATCCGCTAGCGGACTCGTAGCCGGACATGCTCGAATGCCGCTTCTTCTCCCGGTAGTTGACTTCGTACATGAGTCGAGATTCGCTCTTTGACGAGCGGTACTCCTGTATACAATGATAGACAGAGTCAGCAACATACGAAACAACTTCTGCAGTAGAAACACCTGAATGTTAAGCCAAGGTTTAGATAGGAAGAAAATTGAATTTATTGACTAGCAGGGATAAAGCATATTAATACTACAACTAGCAAAGGCCCCGCAAAAGATTTTGCGTATAAATACACGTGTAATCAATAATACGCGAACATCCTACATAGTCCTCAAAAATACGCGAACATCCTACCTACTCACCTAACGCAAAGGCTGTAGCAGCTTTTTGCTGAATTAAAGTTATAAGGTTATAGACAGAGTACAATGGATGACGTCAGAACAATGGCTTTGCGTCAGCAGTTTTCTAAGCGAAAATTGCGAAAAATACAACATCGAATTAACTCGTCAATACTCCTCTCAGTGGACGTGTCCCAACATATAGCCCACATCATCGTGTAGCCCCGTTCTTCCTCTTTCCGATGAGCCCTATATCTCCTTTCAAGAGTCCCACCAGGCGCCGCTAGAACGTTTTTTCTGCAGGCTGTTTGGCCAAAATTTCGAAAAAATCGCGAGTTAGGTCCGGGAAAACGCCCGTTGCGGGGCGCCCTGGCCCTCTTGGGAATTCTAAATATGCCTACTACACCCACCGCTAAACGGGCTATCTATCCATACCCAGCACCACCCTCGGCCCAAGGTATAGATAGGAATAAAATTGAATTAATTGACTAGCAGAGATAAAGCATATTAATACTACAATAGCAAAAGCTCCGCAAAAATGTTTGCATATGAATCAACTTATAATCAACAATGCGTGAACAATCTACCTAGTGTTCGTTTATTTACCTAAAGCAGGGGTGTCCAACCTCTTTGAACTGAGGGCCAAGTGTACAACCTTCAAAGTACACGGTAGTCACGGGCCGGATTAGCAATTTCACAACCACAAAAAGACAATGAAGCACAAAATACATTTTATGTTACATTTAAGCTAGAAGAGACAGTCTTGTAAGTTTATGCTTTTGATCAGTTTAATGTGAAATCTGGCACTGCTTTTGTTTCCACAAGTAGTCTATGTCTGCTCCAACAGTTACAAGTGCAGCTGTCTATTAAATTTTGACAAAATAAGAGAAACTTCGAGGGCCGGATAGAAACGCATGGCGGGCCGGATTCTGGCCCGCGGGCCGTATGTTGGACACTCCTGATCTATAGCAAAGGTAGCAGCAGATTTTACTGAATTAATGTTACAAAGTTCTAGACAGAGTATAATGGATGACGTCAGAGCAATAGCTTTGTATCACGCCAGCAGTCTTTCAAGCAAAAAATGTCGGAAATGGAACTTTGAATCAACTTGTCGCAGCTCCTCGGGGTGAAGGCGTCCTAAAATACAGCCCACGCCATCATGTAACCCTGTTCCTCCTGTTTCTGAAGAGCTGTACAACTCCGTTTGAGAGTCCCACCAAGCGCCACTAGAATGTTTTTTCCGCATGCTGTTTGGTCAAAAATTTTGCAAAAATTAAAGAGTTGGGTCAGGGAAAACATCCGGGATGCTGTGGCCCTCTCACGAATTCTAAATACACCTACTACACCCACCGCTGAATGGGTCATCTATCCATAGCCAACACTGCCCACGGCCCATTCCAATTCTCCAGAAATAAAGGGAATAAATTTTGCAAAAAACGGCCGAGAAAAGGTCATTCATCCAGGTGGGTGCAATTCAAAAAATAAACCATCAACGAGACCACACATTCATAAATATTAATGTAAAATATTTTTCGCGGTATTTTTTCTGTTTCGCGGGTTTTTGCAGACTCCGTCTAAAGTATTTTGTGGCCGGTAATGAAGAGTCTATGTGGTCACACAGATTAAAACACAGGCTTACAATGAACGAAATGATTACAACAAAATCATGTCAAATAGTTAAAAATATAAAAAGTTTGACAAATATAAAACTCAATTAAAATGAGGAACTAAATTTAAAAGGCTTATTTCTAGATAAGTTTAAGATTAAATAATATGAACAGAATGCTAAATTTTGAATGAATGTTGATTTAGATAAAAACTAATTCAAGTATCATATAATTTCATTATTTTCGCTACTGCATTTGTGCTAACAATTACATTGTTAGAACAAAAAATATCGCATAAGGAATTAAAGTTAATATTGATATATTAAAGGTATTTTTACCAAAAGGACACCTGAAGAATGCCTTTGTTAGAATTTAGAAGAAGTAAACTTAGTAAGAATAAACTACGTTTTCTGCAATTGATAAGAAATTATAATGTTGAGATCTTTAAGTTAAAAATTTATTGAAAAATTGAAGGCAGTAAGTCAGTTTGTAGAAAAAAACTGACATCATTTTCACAGGAATCTTCATAATTAATTTTAATTCCAAATTGATGTAATTTCTTTTTGCCAAGAAGCCATTAATCACCACCTGGTTACTGCAAATAACAAATACTGATAATTTTGCTCACGCTGTCAGAAAAGTAGTACTGTGATGCGTCACGCTTGAATCCGGGCGGAAGGCTGCTAGTACGCGGAGACTTGGCAGACGGAATAGTTTCAATCTCCAACGAGCTCCTCTTGCCCATGCGACTAGTATGACCCTCCCTTCTCAACCATTCAAGATACTTGGCTGCAAAGTAAAGCAACTGTACGTACAAAGACGAAGGAACCGTGAATCAAGAGAGAATGAACGGACAAGCAAACAAACACGCAAAGGAAAAATAAACAAAAACAAACTAAACAACGAAGAATAAGACAAAGTTTGATATTTGACACTTGAGATAAGAATGAAACAGAAGAACAAGAAGAAAATGAATGATTAGAAAGAGGAAAACGTACGTTCTCCGAGGAGGTATCCCGTCGTGGATGCCTCTCCAGCAGGATTCACACCTGTACAGGTGTATTCACCTTCGTCGTCAAGTCTCACTTTGCTAATCATCAGTGTGCTGATTCCAGTTTTGTCATCGGTGTCAAGTTTATACCTGCAATTAAAATTTACCTGCGTAAGGGCATCCACTTTGTAACACCTAACAACCATTTAGATGAGCAGTTTTTTTCATCAAATTAGTATGTCAGTTTTAGAGATTATTCAGGAAAACAATTTCCTTGTGAAGAATTTCACAGATAAGAAGTCCGAAGAAAAAACCATGTAAGTGATACATACTGTATCATTGTAACTAAAGACTGTGAAAGCCGCATAACTGACAAACTGTTTGTGTTACAAACTAAGTTTGATGGTATCAAAGCGTTTTGAATTCGGCAAACAAAAACTGACAAACTTAGACTTAACAGCCAATAGCGTCGCGCTCTTGTTACATCATACCGATTGTTCGTTTCGCGAGCGGGGGCGGGGGAGGGGGGTGCTTTCGCCATTATTAATCAAGCAAGTGGTATAAATATACAACGATTAGCACTACTACATGTAAACTGATTTTGGAACCTACATGGTAGAAACAGTAATAGTACAAAAGAGATCTTGATTTTGCTCACAATGAAAAAGAAAAATCTGACTTTGCTGTTCTGCTTTCTACGAATAAACTAAACAATTTGCGACAGTACTGTAGGGGCGTTGTTTGAACACCATTAGAGAAGCTTCATAAAAATGCGACCTCAATCACATCGGCTGCGGAGAGAAACGAGTAGAGACAGCCAAGAGAAAATAGTTTATGTCCTTGTGGGGATATTCAAGCTGATAAACACGTTATGCAAACATATGACAGACAGTAAAGATACTGTGGAACTGCAGCACCCACTATTTTCACTCAATATCATCGATAATATTCAATATAATGTCTTTTTTCTTTAGTTCTTTCTTTAAACTGGTACGGTCCAGAGCACGTGAGGGTGGTACTGTAAGCTTCACAGCCAAGTACAGTAGTGTGTTTGGATGTTGTGCACAAGATAACATGCTATAAGCTGCACTGCTAGCATCTGCTGCTGGGTAGAGAAAGTACTGTCGCTCACACAGTCTGTATTACAAAATTAGAATTACATATGTTTGTTTCGTTTTACACAATATTAAAACAATGGCTAAAAATTTTCTGAAGCAGCACCAGCACCTCCACTAATTATAACTAACAGCTGCCAATGATAATAAACTTACATTTACCGTCGCCGCTACCAAAGCTGCGTGAAACAAAATATTCTCAATTAGCCGTAAAAGATGCAAAATTTCCAAACTTAGAAACAAAAAAAAAACTTGATTTACTGAATGAACTGAAAACAAAGTCAACTAAGTCAGTGAAACTATTCCTGGTCTTGAACCGGGAAAACACGTACTTGTATCCGGTCATGATCGGAACGCCTCTTCTACTCCAAATGATTTCCGGGAAAGGTTGTCCGCGTATGATACACTCAAAGAAAGCATTGCCTCCCTCCACCAGCTTAATGGTGCCCAACTGTTTAATGAAGCTAGGGGGCACCATCATCAGCGGACTAAACTTTGAAACTAACCTGTAATATAGATGTAAATATACAACTGTCAGTGTAGATTAGTACGTCAGTTGATCTTAAATGCAGGTGTAAATATACAAATGTCATTGTAGATTAGTACGTCAATTGATCTTAAATATAGGTGTAAATATACAACTGTCAGTGTAGATTAGTACGTCAGTTGATCTTAAATGCAGGTGTAAATATACAAATGTCAGTGTAGATTACTATGTCAATTGACCCAAAATGTAGGTACAAATATACAAATGTCAGGGTAGATTGGTACGTCAGTTGATCTTAAATGCAGGTGTAAATATACAAATGTCAGTGTAGATTACTATGTCAATTGACCCGAAATGTAGGTACAAATATACAAATGTCAGTGTAGATTGGTACGTCAGTTGATCTTAAATGCAGGTGTAAATATACAAATGTCAGTGTAGATTACTATGTCAATTGACCCGAAATGTAGGTACAAATATACAAATGTCATTGTAGATTGGTACGTCAGTTGATCTTAAATGCAGGTGTAAATATACAAATGTCAGTGTAGATTAGTACGTCAATTGATCTTAAATGTACGTACAAATACACAGATGTCAGTGTAGATTAGTACGTCAGTTGATCTTAAATGCAGGTGTAAATATACAAATGTCATTGTAGATTGGTACGTCAGTTGATCTTAAATGCAGGTGTAAATATACAAATGTGGGTACAAATATACAAATGTCATTGTAGATTGGTACGTCAGTTGATCTTAAATGCAGGTGTAAATATACAAATGTCAGTGTAGATTACTATGTCAATTGACCCGAAATGTAGGTACAAATATACAAATGTCAGTGTAGATTGGTACGTCAGTTGATCTTAAATGCAGGTGTAAATATACAAATGTCAGTGTAGATTACTATGTCAATTGACCCAAAATGCAAGTGCAAATATACAATTGTCTGTGTAGATTAGTACGTCAAGTGACCTTAAATGCAGGTGTAAATATACAATTGTCAGTGTAGATTGGTACGTCAGTTGATCTTAAATGTAGATGTAAATATACAAATGTCAGTGTAGATTAGTACGTCAATTGACCCGAAATGTAAGTGCAAATATACAATTGTCAGTGTAGATTAGTACGTCAATTGACCTTAAATACAGGTGTAAATATACAACTGTCAGTGTAGATTAGTACGTTAATTGACCTTAAATGCAGGTGTAAATATACAATTGTCAGTGTAGATTGGTACGTCAACCGACCTTAAATACAGGTGTAAATATACAACTGTCCATGTAGATTAGTATGTGATTAGTATGTCAACTGACTTGAAATGCGAGTGCAAATATACAATTGTCTGTGTAGATTAGTACGTCAGTTGATCTTAAATGCAGGTGTAAATATACAAATGTCAGTGTAGATTAGTAAGTCAGTTGATCTTAAATGCAGGTGTAAATATACAAAAGTCAGTGTAGCTTAGTACGTCAATTGACCTTAAATGTAGATGCAGATATACAAATGTCAGTGTAGATTGGTACGTCAACTGACCTTAAATGCAGGTGTAAATATACAACTGTCCATGTAGATTAGTACATTAGCTAATTCATATAATTGAATTTCAAGTTCAAGCCGCTAGTTTTTTGCTGTTGCCTGCATTTTGCCATTCGCTAGTTAGATGAACACCAGCGCTTGCAATTTTTTAACTTCGTTGCACAAGAAACAGGCGCTGTACCTTTCAGATCAGTTCTGACGTAAAACCCACTTATGGTGAATGTGTTTCGGTGCAGCAGTAAACGTGGAATTTAAGTTGTTAACTTAAAGCTTACAGAGTTCGTGTTAAACACAGTCAGTGCTGTACTTAATACTGTATTTCAATTTTCCCGTTCACAAACATGTGCAACATGCTCACGGAATGTTTGTCATTAGAAAATATATTCAGTTCTGACGTCATCAACAGCTGGGCTTGCGTGCCATTAATTAAGATTCCAAGCAAATATTTAATTGCCATAAACACTTTTGACATTTGCATATGTGTTAAAATGTACATTTTTTACCGTACTTCAAAATGGAGTAGAACCGTAGGATATAAAAAAATCATCCCGCTTACCTTTAAAGTTTAAACTGTCGTCTAGACTCAGTACCAGAGTGATCAAAGTAGGTAAAATGTGACAAACTCTAGCTAAACTGCACCGCAATCACATTTTAGTTACAGCATGTGAGCTGCCATGTTCAGCTAACTGTTCAGCACCATCTTGTTGCAACAAAACACATTAATTCAACCGCTCAAAATTATAAACTGCCTTACAATTAACAGCAAAAAAAGGGGATGGTAAAAGAACAATACCTCTGTGCAGGTATCTCTTCTAGTCTTTGCACGCTAAGGAATGCGGATGTCGATTTCGTGCCTGAACTGTTAGTGGCTGTACAAGTGTACCTACAAACATTGTAAATGTTAATCGCTGATAACTGCTTACGTGTGTTTACAATCATTGTACATTTAAACTATGAAAAGTACTAGTGCTTATAATAGTAAGAAAATAAGTACGTAAGCATTTTTTGTCATTATATTAGGATACAGATAATGAAATTAGTGTGGTTCTACGTACTGCAACAAAACGAAATTAAATAAATTGCAATCAGTTTGATCAATGGATAAAATATAAACAGTGATAATAATGCTGCAAGTTTAGGCCGGCCACAAAAAAATGTTTCTGTCTTACCCCATGAGGAAAGTTTTGATTTTTTGAAAAAATAACGTTTTTTAGGCTTTGCGAATGTTTAAAACTGAATCGTGGAATGTTTAGAATCAGTTGAAATGAAAGTTTGTTTATTTCCCACTGGTTAGCAGTAATGTTTTAAATTTTTTTAATGCTCATTTTTTCACACTTCGTTTTTTAGTTTCGCATTACTAAATCAACGTATAATTATCGATTATTGCAGTGGTTCCCAAACTAGGGGTAAATTACCCCCCGGGGGTAATATGGTTTTTTTGGGGGGGTAACGGGCACCCCTCTGAAAATTTTTAAAACTTCGCTCGGAATGCATTTTACGTAGTTTTCTTCTTGAAGAGACTGCCTCCGGCAGGCAACACTGTGTCATGGGGTCCATCATTCGCACGTCCATAAATAATTTTGCTTATTATTGTGGCATATAATAATGTGGCATATACGTGTGTTTACTTTTTGAGTTGGAGAAGTAGTACTAGGTGGGGGGTAATGGACACGACCGGGTTTCCCGATTTGGGTAACGGTCCGAGAAAGTTTGGGAACCACTGGATTATTGTATAGTCTCTCTTTTGTATCATGAACGTGTGTATGTTCTGATAATTATGGTAGAAGTGGCAACACTACTCGGCCGTTAATACACCGATTTGGCGGAAAATTTAACGCGTTTTAGCCTTCAGTACAATGAACACCATGCACAATGGCAACCCTGGCTGAGAGTTAGCCGTGGAAAAACATGGCCGCATCCTGCGTTCCCGAAAAGAACGATGTCATAATAATCATTGTGTTTTATGTTTTAAATTAAAAAACACGCTTTTATGTGCCTGCATCAAGTAAGTATGTGAACGTTCAAAAAAAATATTATAAAATTCCCCTCCGGGTGTGAGATAAAAAATATTACCCACGCGATTAGACGGAAACAGAAGTATTTTTATTCTCAGTCTTACTGAAATTTACAGTTGAAGAGAGAGAACTGCAACAGGATACAGAATAAAAATTCCTTTGTTGTTTTCATGTTAATTGAACAGTATCTGCCACCAAAGAGAAGCATTTCAAAAATCTTTTTCTGGAGGACATATAATGATTAATAATTAATAATTTATTGAATATGTTTAATGCATTTTATTCTTATGAATTTAACAATATTTGAACAGTATCTGCCACCAGAGGGAAGCATTTCAAAAATCTTTTTCTGGATGACATATAATTAATAATTTATTGAACATGTTTAATGCATTTTACATGCTGATCAAATGCATCTTACAAATAAAAGATCATCAGAATTACTAACATAATTAATTCACAAGATATTTAAGGCACCGGCACATTGATTGATGAAAAGTCCATTGAATATGATAAAAAAGGAAAAATAATAAAATCACAGAAAATTTAGTAAAATAAAAAAAGCAATGCCATAAGATACACACAATTGTAAAAAAATACAAGGTTAGCTCAACTACAGAAGGCTTCATTAAAATAGTAAGTTTTCAAATTTTTTTAAAATTATCAGTTGACTTGATCAGGCGTAACTGATCAGACATGACGGTAACTAATCGTTACAGTAACCAGACACTATCCTACACAATGAACAATAATACATACCGTATATACTTATGTACAAGTCGAATTTTTGGGAGGCGATTTTGAGGTGAAATTTTTGGAGCCGACTTATACTTACGATATGTTTTTGGTAGATGTCGCTAAAGAGTCGTCTACGATACGAATGTGTAAAGAAATAATCTTTCATTATACTCTGGTCTGAATGAACACTCATACTGTGATACTTCACATCAGAGAATGTTCGCATCTTGACATTACTTCACAAAATTAACAAATATCACTGTTATTTATTTTAATGTACGTGAAATTAAGTTAAAATTTATATATTACCGGTAAATAAACTAGCGACGGAGCACTCGATCAGAATGTGGAAATCGCCAATGTTGTGCAGGTGCTGCCGCCTGTCTTCTTCTACGAGAAGTTTTACACTGGTCTTGCATATGCGTGTTTTATTGGCAAAATATCGATAACCAGCATACACGCGTATATAAAACACAACTATGCAGATATATTAATTTTACTAAAATATTTTTTTCTTGAATTGGGAAGGTGATGAACCACATCATTTACTCTGGAAGATCTTAATATTTTAGATTCGACTTGTAAACAGGTAATATATAAAAATGATGCAAGTTTTTGTCTTGAAATACAAATCAACTTGTACATAAGGTCGACTTGTACACATGTGTATACGGTATACTACAGTAGTGCCGCGTGCGTACTTATCGTGGATGTGCAGTAATGAAAGACTTTTGCCATTACAGTCCGCTACTCACGTAAGAGACCGGCAACGGCAGCCTTACCTTCCAGTATCTTCGGGGAAGACGTTTGGAATGGTTAACGTGCAGATGCCGTTGCTGTACGTAATCTGAAAGTCCGGAGAGCTCTTGATCGGGATGCCTTCCCTATTCCAGCTGATCTCCGGAGTGGGATGCCCGGTCACCTGACATTCCAGAACGACGCGCTGGCTTTGTTTGGTGGTTATATTCTTTAATGGCTGCCAAGAAAACGACGAAAAAAGGTGATAACGAAAAGAAAGTTTGACATAGTTCAACAGATAATTCATTTCCTAACTAACTAACATTAACATCGCTAAGCAAAGACTTAATGTTTCAATTTTACCCCTAGTATCGTACAATATACTCTTTAGAAGCTAAATTTTAGTTCAGTTTGACATATCTCAACAGATAATTCAATTCCTAACTGACTAACATTAGCATCGCTAAGCAAAGACTTAATGTTTCAATTTTACACCTAGTATCGTACAATGTACTCTTTAGAAGCTAAATTTTAGGTCAGTTTGACATATCTCAACAGATAATTCATTTCCTAACTAACTAACATTAGCATCGCTAAGCAAAGACTTACTGTTTCAATTTTACCCCTAGTATCGTACAATATACTCTTCAGAATCTAAATTTTAGTTCTGTTTGAGATAGATCAACAGTTTAATCATTTCCTAACTAACTAACACAACTATGACTACTTTGTTCTGTAGCAAAAAAAACTTACCCTCACAAAACTAGGTAAAGAACTGAGCGGCATTGGGTAGGACAAGGGCACGTGCTTGTCCAGGGGGTGCTTGGCGTAAGCACTACCCAACGGCGAGGAATCTCGACTTGTTTCGCTGGTTGACATCGCCCACGGCTGAAAAGCATAAAGACTTAGTAGTCGACCGTGTTAGGGATAATGATACTGTCATGTGCTGCCACCTTTTAGGCCTTGAATGAATTTCTTGTTTTAAATTTGTTAAGCCTGTACTTATATATTCAGGTGATTCAATCTGGTTTTTATGCAGAAGTCAATAGGACAGAAGACTGTTGCACTGTCTAGGTGTTTGCTGTCTGTTTATACTTAATTTAGCCAAATTCAATGATTTGATAAATGCTTGTGACCTGTTTCTGCAGTTTTCTGATGTCTTTAAGTTTAAATGCCAGGGCTGGCCAATATACGTAAGTTAACCCTTTCATACCCGTTGTATCCCGTGGGATACAAGAATATATACGAAAATGCACGTCATCCCGTCACGCCATCCCAGCACGCGCTAAAATTAGCAGGCAACCGATTTGCAAAAGACCAAATTAGGAGATGATTAATTTGCACATGACCATATTTGCTGATAACTCATTTGCACACATTGCAACAGTACTTTCAGACAAGTCTCTACGTGTGAACGCACCATTAGGCAAGATGCAACTGCTGTTCACACGTTTTCTCTATCCTGGTACAAAATTTACTCTCACAGAAATTTGCTCTCACGGAAATTATGTACTCCCCTTCCAAAAACAAATATAATGAAACAGTCATCAAAATATAATGCTATTAAAATATGGTCGTCAATTCCGTGTGAAATGAAAACTCTTAATCAGAAGCATCAAAGAATTACTTACTACAATGGGATAATTAACTAACAATTTTACTCATCCTGATCTTAAGTTACTCACAAAACCTATTTTATTCTAATGTACGTTATAACTGATGAAAATACTATGTAATGTTAATTGTCAATTCTTCCACTTATCTGGAGGAGGACGCGAAAGCTCACTGCTGCTTCCTCCTCCTCACAGTAACTCGTTTAGTTTATATATTTTTTTCAATGTAATAATTTGTATGTATGTTTGTATGTATATTTGTATGGAATAAATTCACAATTAATAAAATAAAAGAATATTTTCCCTAATAACAAATTTTTACAAATGCCTCATTGTTCGTCACACCTTGAGAGTGTACATGTGTGAGAATAACATCCCAGGGTTACAAAGTTTAAAACACAGAAAAAAAAGCAAAACTACCTGCTCCATGGGCGAGAGGGAGGACTTGTATGGTTGTGAGGCCACTGCTCTATCTACTACTCTAACTTGGGTGCTAGCTATGTGGCGATCCGACCTTAATGGACCTGAAAAAACACAAGCATAAAGTTTGAATTACCAAAACATTTAAAAAACGATGCATCTAGACCAGGGGTGTGCAAACTGCGGCCCACGGGCCACTTGCGGTCCGCCAAGAGATCTTGTGTGGCCCGCGAAGAGGATTGTCAACGTAATGAAAGTGCGGCCCACGCAATCCAGTTGAAGTCCGCGCCAATATCGCAAAGATAGTGCGGGTAGTTTTTTCCTCTAGATCGGATGGCATTAACCCTTACAAGACCGTTGTCACTTAATGTCGCTGTCGGACATGACGAAATATATGGTTTTTAATATAAATTTTAATAACTTCTAAAATAGTTTCTTGAGTGTAGTAGTGCAGTAGTAATGATGTACGCAAATCAGATGCAAAAAAACATCGTTATTAGGTCCTACTGTACTTGGCTGCTTGACCAAACTGCATGTGGCCCGCAGGAATTGCGGGAATGTTTAATGTGGCCCGGCTAGTCAGATAATTTGCACACCCCTGATCTAGATAATTAGACACAATGCTCAATTAGAAACAAGATGTACGTATTTTATTTACAAACTGAATGGCCTTACCATGATTAATTGGCACTCATATAAACGAATGAGTGGCTTATTATGATACAATTAAAACCAGCTAGTTCAATAGGTTAAAGAGTCTAGAACTGTGATGCTAGACTTGTTCTGCAAAGCACACTCCTGGATGCGATGAAATCTTTTCCCAATCTTTTCTTCCCTTGATTTACGTTTGGTACATGACGTCATGTAATGGCGACTTCGGAACGGTATTGCGGGAAATTTAAAATGAGAACAAACTAAAATTCCTTTCAGTGTGAGTACGATATACGCATAAAATTGCTGTAAAGTAATATAATTTTTTAAGGCGATTTTTCTGAAACCTACTTCAGGTACCCCTTTTCTTGTCCTTTAACAATATCATTTAAGCAGATGACATAGTTACTTAGCAACCAGTATCACTAATTTTACAAACTGCATCATGGCTGCCAACCTTTTCCGACGACAAGATCAGCTGTACATTGAGCCACGCCCGCTTCGTTCTCCGCCCTGACGGAGAACTTTCCCGAATCTTCCTTGAACGCTTCCGGAACGATCAGCGAGTGCAGGTCGCCGTTCTGCACGATTTGAAAGTCCGACGAGCTGCGTATTTCCGCCCCGTTGCGATACCAGTTGACGGTCGGCTCCGGCACGCCGGTCACTCGCACGTCCAGACGAAGGTAGTCACCCTCCTTGACCACCTTGCTCTGGAGCTTTTGCAGGAAGTTTGGCGCCACCGTGTGAGCTGCAAAAACAAACACAAGAAACATTTTCACACTTCTATCTATCACTTCCCAGAGCTGCTTCTTTACAGAATTCATTACTAGAGGCATAATCACCAAGTTATCCAGCTGAGAATCCAAGAAAGATTTTTTTTAATATGGGCAAATTTAGCTAAGTATAGCCAAAAATAGTCAAGTATAGCCAAATATAGCCAAGTATAGCCAAAAATAGTCACATATAGCCAAATATAGCCAAGTATAGCCATGTATAGCCAAGTATAACCAAATTTAGTCAAAAATAGTCAAATATAGCCACGTATAGCCAAAAATAGCCAAGTATAGCCAAAAATAGTCAAGTATAGCCAAATATAGGCAAGTATAGCCACGTATAGCCAAAAATAGCCAAGTATAGCCAAAAATAGTCAAGTATAGCCCAATATAGGCAAGTATAGCCACGTATAGCCAAAAATAGCCAAGTACAGCCAAAAATAGTCAAGTATAGCACAATATAGGCAAGTATAGCCACGTATAGCCAAAAATAGCCAAGTATAGCCAAAAATAGTCAAGTATAGCCAAATATAGGCAAGTATAGCCAAGTATAACCAAATTTAAACATAGTCAAATATAGCCACGTATAGCCAAAAATAGCCAAATATAGCTAAGCTCAGCCAAAAATAGTCAACAGTCCAAACCACACTGACCGACTCCACAAGACTAAGATCCCAAACTTACCCTTTATGATAACTTCTGCACTGCTGGCGCTTGTGCCCGAAGGATTTTCCGCCTTGCAAGTGTACTTGCCCGCGTCCTCGATGATCGCATGCGGCACGACGAGCTGAACGTGACCGTTAAATTGCTGATACGTCGTCTGATATCTGGGGTTGTAGGTAATGTCGACTCCGTCTTTGTACCAGGAGACCGTAGGATGAGGTGAACCTACAAATTCAAATTCATAGTGAACCACGATCTTTACCATAACGTCTTATACAAAATTGCTAGAAAAAAGGTGCTTACGTGTATAAACGGTTGCACTTAACTGTCATCGCGGGAATTTGAACTTGTTTTATACAGCACTACTGTTAATGCAAGCCCTGTATGCAACAGGACACCAGGTAGGTGATTTAAAATTTGAAGACGAATTTGTTAAGCTTTCTGTAAAGTGAAGGGTTTTCTTGTGCTTCAAAGTTAAAATTTTAAGTTTTTTGCCGTATTTCATATTTTGTTATATTCTCGCAGCAGTTGTCTTTTTCATTGATTTGTAATTTTCTTTGTCTTTTGTACAGCATGTGTTGTTTTTAAAACTTGTTTTATTTTAGTGTTGAACCAATCTTAATCAATGTAGCAAAGTCAATTAGTCAGCGTTATAATCACACTTTACTTGTCTGCTTGTGGGTATTGCTGCAGTTAGGTATTAATTCGAGTAGCCTAACTGCTGACACCTGGTGTTTATATTTTGCATTACGGCTGCTGCAGTCGGCGTGGCCGGCATGTTTACAAACATTTCGTATTTTTCTCTGTGCGCGGCAACCATTGCTGTTGTGTCAGTGGTAAATTTTGTTTGTTTATTCTTGTGATTCTTACTCGTTTATACCCGGCCAGAAGACCCTTTTCTTAACACCTGTCCTGCTACCTGAGCGTTAAGCTTCAGTGGCAGAGAAGAAGTTGTAATGCGTAGCTGTTTGAAATATTTACATCACAAGGAAAGAAAATTCTTAGTAATTTAAATTGTTCACGTCGCCCGGTAAAACATCGCCGACTCATCTCCCCAGCATGCACCACTGATTCACCTTCCCAGTGTGCACCAGTGATTTTGCCAAAAAACGTATCTTTGACAAGATGAAGTAATTTAAACTTTTGCTTAGTCGGTGAAGTCTGATTGTTTTTCCAAGGTTATCTGAACTTGTTTCAAACAACTTAACACTAAAATTGCTGCATCTAACGGTCATAACGGACGTTTAAATTTACGTACAGCGTTACTGTAACGCAAAGCCCTGTGTGCAATGAGACCACATGCAATTGATATGGAATTTTTTAAGCTTTATTTATGAATGGTGTTTTCTTGTGCTTTAAATTGTAAAATAAAGTATATATATTTGTATAAATAAGAGTTTATAGAAAAACAAAATTCAAACTTTCCATTTTAACTGCAGTTCGGCAACATTAGACCCGACTTGCTTTTATCAAACAACACACGTGTAATCACCTACCTGTAATTACACCTTCTAGGACAAGTCGACCTCCATCAGTCACCGCTTGACTCTTGACAGGTTGGGTGAACGTTGGCGCCACCTGGGGGCCCATCGGTTTCTGTACGCTCACTTGGTAATCCTGATATCGAGATTCAGACGGTTCCCGTACGTACGGCCAGCTCAGCCTGCCCCCGGCAGGACGAACAGGAGCGCTGCCAGGGATGCTGACGTGATACGGAGAAGCGGAGTGGATCGAGGGGTAGCTGAGTCGTCCACCTGAAGCTCTCGAATCCTGAAACTAGAGAGAGAGAAGGTAAATTGAGACAAATTTATGATATATGTTGATCTTAATTAATGTAGAAAATAATTACAGGACAATTAACACACTTGAAAATTATTTACGTTACTATTCTTCTGCAAAATAATTTTTCCATTCCTTTTTCACTTCGTTCATTTTTTCATCATACATTATCAGGGATGAGAATGACAAATTGCAAAAAACTCTGAAACAGACCAGGGGTTTGGGAGCCACCTAGGCCGCCCAACGGGGTTGAGGGGCAAAGCCCCCTGGGAGCCAGCAACAAATTGCAATTTTGTGAGCATAGAGAGCCTCCTCTAAGTGGACTTAAATATCAATTACCTTGTTTCATGCATAATTTAAAATATCCAACTATCAAGGATACATGATACCTAATTGTCTCAAAAAAGTATTGGACGCTCCCATGCAAAAGTATATAAAAACTGTCTGCAATTGACTCAAATAACTCCGCACAATCGATTCTATATTTTTATACATAGAGATATACACGTGGTTACACTGATGTACGTGATGTAAACAAAGTGACAGCCTGTCAACTAGCTTGTTGAAATAATTTACTGGGTCCGTAAAAATTTTCTCAACAAATTTACGCGATTTACAAAAATGGCACTACTGGTCTTCCAAAAACCGTATACGCGGAAAATTCTTATCCCTGCATTATTTAAAAGTTATTGTGCAAATTATTATGGTTTTTCGCTGAGCAGCAACTTCAGTAATGATGTGTTAAACAGCTTAAGAGTTGCTTATAATAACGGTGTCCATGAACTATTTTTTGCTTATGTTTGACTGTAGTGCATTGTCAAAAGCGTTGCTTATGAGACTATAATGCAAGCAACAATTTATACATGTATAGATATCATGTCATGTCGATTTAATTATGAAATTAATGTAACTATATAATCCTATGTATACCATGTTATCATAATGTGTTTTGCAATATTGTATTGTTGTTGTTTTTGTAATAAAAACAGATAAAAGTTAATGAAACCTTGGTCTACCGCAAATTTTGTACATGAGAAAAAACGTTACTACAGTATAAGGCAGGGAATTTTTAATTTCAAAAATAAATTTTCTACACTTTATTGTGAATTCAGTTATCTATTTTTAATGGAATTTTTTGAAATTGTGGAATAGTGACTTAACTTCGTGATAACGTTGTAAATTTTATATGCTTTTAGTCTCATTTTGTGTAAAGTTTCTGCCGATTACAAATATACAAAAGCACTACTACAGCACACATAAAGCACTATATTTAGTGCCTTCTCAGTGCACTAAGCACTACTACAGCACGCATAAAGCACTAAATTTAGTGCTTTCTCAATGCACGAAGCACTACTACACCATGCATAAAGCACTAATATGGCATACGTTCACCCCAAAGTAACTCCTTTATCACTGTTACAAATATGGAGACTAGCCAAAGGTCAGAGCGAGCAAACCATCAAAAATGTCATAAACCGTCAGAATTCATTGAGGTAGAAGCCATTACTAATAAACACATTTTTGTTAAAAATACAAATTCAGTTTAACCCTACAATGAAAGAAAAGTGCTGTAGACATTCGTTAACTGTACTTTTCCTTCTCTTTATATGCAGTCAAAATCACAAAATAAACTACTTGTGGTGTGTTAACAATTATACAGCATTGTACAGCAAGCCAAGTAAAACTTTATTATATCTAATATAGGGGTCAAGAGCAAATTTGGCAGTATCATTAGTAACAGTAAAGTATTTTAGAGCAGTCCCTACTAGGTAAGGCATGGATAAGGGTGTGACACAATGGTGCAGAGCAATCAAAGTGACATAGAGCCTGCAAGAGTTCAAATACATACCGACGTGGCAGCACTGTACGATGTCTGCATGCTCGACCATTGTTGCATCGTATGACTCTCGCTTATGTTGCGACTTTCGCTCATGGTGGCGCTGCTGCGCGCCTGATAGTCCGCAAAACTTTGTGACGACTGCATCTGTTGCTGCGATGACATCATATGCGACTGTGGCGCCGCCATGTAGAACTCGCCTCCCACAGCTGAAATTCAGAATTTTGTCTGTTAGGCTATTGACTGAATTATCTATTGTTTTTCCCCTAACTGATGTTGTCGCAGATGCAAGAATTTAATTTATAGTTTATTATTAATTTTGATTTGTAGTTTTAAACTTTCAGTCTTTCATTACCACTAAGTCAGCGCTGACATCTGTTTGTACACTTGGAAGTTTCCAATATATGTATGTACTTGCTACTGCTATATGTTTGTATGGAACAGAGTTACTTGGCTTCTCTGTGAATGTAGTAGTTTTTCACATTTGGTAGCAAGATTAGAGGACAAGCAGGCTTAAACAGTTGTGTGGTTATAATAACGTTTTGACTCAGGTGCCATGATATATTGGCTGATGGATTTACTTTAACTTTTGTTTACTACTGTTGATTATGTTTACCATTTCCGTGTATATGTGGATTGACTATGAGACTATGAATTTGCGTAAAATACAGATCGCAAAGTTAAACCATGTTTTCATCCATTGATTTCATCTGTTTAACACGAATATCGCAACTTCAAAAACAGTCTGATAAAACCTGCCAATGTTGGTCGTTGGCTCTCCCCAAAACACCCCAGCGACAACTTTAGCGTCACGACAGATGTTACAGGCAACGTGTAAAATTTAAACATCATATAAAATTCCTAGGCAAACACCTGTATGCATTTTGAAAAATGAGGTAAATAAAATTAGTGTTTTTACTGCAGCATTTTCATACTTTACCTAGACATTTTGTATAACAGCTAAGAAATGTATGTAATGCATAAACTTGCATAAAGTGACTTTGGCAAAGTGTCAAATGAAAAAAATACTTAAAGCAAAATCTGACCCAACCTTAACCTGCAGGTCAAAACAATCTACACTTTAAAACATTAAAAGGAAACACACTATTTTTTTCAAAAACAACTTACGTGAAAGAATTGAAACCACATAAATGCAATTTCCTATTCGCGCCACTAGTAGTTCACTATTACATGCATTTCGCCATTTGTTAGTTAGACGGGCACTAGCGACTGTATTTCGGAAACTGTATTGCACAAAAACGGGTGCTGTACCGCTAAGCACAACACACTGAATATCTTACAGTGGCACTGTTTTTCAATTTGCTCTTCGCAAACACGTGCACATGCTCGTGAAATTAATACTGTCGAAACTTGTGTTAGTTTGTGATGTCATCAATAGTTGGGCTCGTCTGCCATTAACTAAGTTTTTAATCTATTATTTAATTATCAGAAACACTTTTGCAATATCGATCATGTTAAAACGTATACTTTTTATTCGACTTGAAAATGAGATGGTATATGAAAAATCATCCTGTCTTCCTTTAAACTGACCTTTCCCCAGATATATTACCAAGCATTATTTAAAAGGCATAAAATGATTCCGTCAATGTAATGGACTAAGCAAGAAACTGAAGTAAGCCGGAGAAAAACTGTTTTAGTGACCACGGATGCAATTCCAGCACCTCTGACACGTGCCACACAGCGAGGCAGATCACCTTCTTCCATAGTTAGGAAGCTTGCGCTTCAATAAATGCACTTCCAAAGTGCAGAGCGAAGGGTTGCAGTAACTCCAAAAGGCCCTTGAGAAAAGTCCGTAGCAACCAACATTTGTGAGGTTGGAAAGTTTTTTGCCGAAAAACAATGGCTGACTTTAACAGTGATTTTCTCAAAATTACTATTTTCAGTGCGTAGCTTGCATCTCAACTTCAACGTGGATTATCTCAGCTTAGAAATAACATAGAGTGATGAACTTGGTATCAAAAAGATCGTCACGAAATGGAGATTCAGGATATGTGAATAACTACAACAATGGCTAACTCTAACAGTGGCTTTGTCAAGATTACAATTTTCATTGTACAGCTTGCATCTCGACTTCAACGTGGGATTATCTCAGCTTAGAAATAACATAGAGCAATGAACTTGGTATCAAAATGATCCTCATGAAATGGAGATTCAGGTTATGTAAATAACTACAACAATGGCTAACTCTAACAGTGGCTTTGTCAAGATTACAATTTTCATTCTATAGCTTGCATCTCAACTTCAACATCCATTATCTCAGCTTAGAAATAACACAGAGCGATGAACTTGGTATAAAAATGATCGTCATGAAATGGAGACTCAGGATATGTGAACAACTAGAAAAGATTAATTGTTGACTTATGGACGTTTCTGCTATGCATGCACACATTTAAAAAGCGTTACAAAAAACAGTTACCTACTACTACAAATAAAAGTGCAAAATGAACTTACGTGCGATGACCAGATGAGCCGTACACGTAGCTTGACCGCTGGGGTTCTCGGCCGTAATCGAGACCCGCCCGCCGTCCAGGTGACTCACGTTCGGTACGGTTAACGAGTGCCTGTCCCCGTCCATGTCAATTCTGCAAAAGACGTCGACAACGGTTTAGAGCAAATGCCGCTGACGTTTGAACTGCAAGCCAGAAGTTCGTCGTAATTTGCAATTACCGCTTTGGTTTGTGCGAAATGAATTCACAGAAAAAAATCACAAAACAAAAATGGGAGTTTTTATTTTCATATTTATCAAATAAAAATATTTATTGACGATTTACAATCAATACAATTACAATTGCAATTACAAGTTACAAAACATTACATAAACAAAGCAGTACATTACAATGAAGAAAAAAACTACACAGACAAAATCCCGCACATGGGGTATAATCGTCAACACAATAATAGTAGTTTTTAGTAGCAGTAGCGTAGTGGTGGTGGTGGTGGTGGTGGTAGCAGTAGTAGTAGCATAGTGGTGGTGGTGGTGGTGGTAGCAGTAGTAGTAGCAGTAGCAGTAGCGTAGTGGTGGTGGTGGTGGTGGTAGCAGTAGTAGTAGCAGTAGCAGTAGCGTAGTGGTGGTGGTGGTGGTGGTGGTGGTGGTGGTGGTGGTGGTGGCGTGGTGGTGGTGGTGGTAGTGGTGGTGGCGGTGGTGGTGGTGGTTCTAGTAGTAGTAGTAGTAGTAGTAGTACTAGACAGTATTTACTGTGGTTAAATATTACAATTATATTATATTATGTTAAGTTATTTTACAAAGTTTAGTACACGACTAATATTAGAATTCCAATTGCATCTTCCAAACGTCAATACTCATATTACTACAAATCTGCTGTATGAATTCTGTTTAATTTATTCTAGCTAACCCTGATCTAATTATAAATTAATTATTAACTTCTTCTTGTTTACCGCATATTAAACAGATTTAGTAAGAAAAATGATGCTGCTAAACCAAAAGTTTCTTACATCTTGAAAAGGGAAGCTGACTCGATAAGTTAGTTCTATGACACCCTTTTCTCTTTCTGTTAGTTATTTACATCATTTCTGTTATTTGACAGAATAATAAAAATAATATAGTAATAATGATAATGATAATGATAATGACAATGACAATAATAATAATAATAGTAGTAGTAGTAGTAGTAGTAGTAGTAGTAGTAGTAGTAGTAGTAGTAGTAGTAGTAGTAGTAGTAGTAGTAGTAGTAGTAGTAGTAGTAGTAGTAGTAGTAGTAGTAGTAGTAGTAGTAGTAGTAGTAGTAGTAGTAGTAGTAGTAGTAGTAGTGGTAGTGGTAGTGGTAGTAGTAGTAATAGTAGTAGTAGTAGTAGTAATAATAATAATAATAATAATAATAATACTAACTAGCCAAACCCCACAAAAAGAATTTTGTGCACAAATCAACACAAAACCCACACCACACCACTCCACCTCATCACACCACACCATACCACTCCACCACATCACACCGCACAGCACCACACCATAATACCACACTGCACCACACCACCCACCCACCTACACACCACACCACCCACACCATACCACTCCACCACATCACACCACACCGCACCACACCATACCACTCCACCACATCACACCACACTGCACCACACCATACCACTGCACCACCCACACACCACACCACACCACCCACACCATAATACTCCACCACATCACACCGCACAGCACCACACCATAACACCACACTGCACCACACCATAACACCACACTGCACCACACCACCCACCCACCTACACACCACACTGCACCACACCACCCATCCACCTACACACCACACTGCCCCACACCATACCACCCACACCATACGACTCCACCACATCACACCGCACAGCACCACACCATAACACCACACTGCACCACACCACCCACCCACCTACACACCACACCACCCACACCATACCACTCCACCACATCACACCACACCGCACCACAACATACCACTGCAGCACACCGCACGACCCACATACCACACCACACCAACCACACCATACGACTCCACCACATCACACCACACTGCACCACACCATACCACTGCACCACACCACACCGCACCACCCACACCATAATACTCCACCACATCACACTGCACTGCACCACACCATAACACCACACCGCACCACAACACCCACCCACCCACACACCACGCCACCCACTCCATACCACACTACCCACACCACACCCCACACACCCTATCACCCCACCACACCATCCATAGCACAACACACAAAGCACACCACCACCACACCACATCAAATCCACCACCTCACGTGGTGATCAAGATGTTGATGATGATGATGATGGTGGCAACGATGACAACACCTATAGCACAAGCACCAACAGCACAGCATTACAACAAAACCATTCCAAACATTTTTCACAAATTTGAAACTATGTGCTATAATATAATAAATAGCAAAGGCCCCGCAAAAGATTTTGCGTATAAATACACGTGTAATCAATAATACGCGAACATCCTACCTAGTCCACATTTATAACACAAAGCCCGTAACATCGTGTCTACTGTTTGTTTAACTAACGCAAAGCCTGTAGCTTTTTGCTGAATTAAAGTTATAAGATTATAGACAGAATACAATGGATGACGTCATAACAATGGTTTTGCGTCAGCAGTTTTCTAAGCGAAAATTGCCGAAAATAGAACTCCTAACTAACTCGTTGATACTCCTCTCGGTGGACCTGCCCTAACATATAGCCCACATCATCGTGTAGCCCTGTCCTTCCTCTTTGTAAAGAGCTATATATCTCCTTCCGAGAGTCCCACCGGGCGCCGCTAAAACGTTTTTTCCGCAGGCTGTTTGGTCAAAATTTCGAAAAAAATCGCGAGTTGTGTCCGGGAAAACGCCCGTTGCGGGGCACCGTGGTCCTCTCGGGAATTCTAAATATGCCTACTACACCCACCGCTGAACGGGCTATCTATCCATACCCAGCACCCCCCTCGGCCCGTTCCCGTTCTCTACATCTCAGCCGTATAACTTTTGCAAAAAACGGCCGAAAAAGGGCCATTTTTGGAGGTTTTTCGCCTCCCGTTCCTCCCGGTGGGCCCCATTCGAAAAATAAACCATCAATGGCACGACACTAGATCGAGACCTTTCGTTTGATATATAGATCGCCGCAAATGGTGCCCTCGTCCGGGCTGTAGCCTCGAATCTTATATATATATATATATACCAAGAATATTAATATAAGAGTATAGATACTAATACTAATACTAATACTAATACTAATACTAATACTAATACTAATACTAATACTAATACTAATACTAATACTAATACTAATACTAATACTAATACTAATGATGATGATGATGATGATGATGATGATGATGATGATGATGATGATGATGATGATGATGATGATGATGATGATGATGATGATGATGATGATGATGATGATGATGATGATGATGATGATGATGATGATGATGATGATGATGAATGATGATGATGATGATGATGATGATGATGATGATGATGATGATGATGATGATGATGATGATGATGATGATGATGATGATGAGGATGATGATGATGATGATGATGATGATGATGATGATGATGATGATGATGATGATGATGATGATGATGATGATGATGATGATGATGATGATCATAATAATAATGATTATGATGATGATGATGATGATGATGATGATGATGATGATGATGATGATGATGATGATGATAATAATGATAATGATAATAATAACAACAATAATAATAAATAAAAAAATCTGAATCTGAATTTGGGGATTTTACGAGTTTTGCAAACGCGCCGTAAAAGCCGCACAGTAAAATGAATGGATATTAAGCTTTCTTATGACCTTATGTCACTTTACCATTTTGAACACCAAGAAGACAGAAATCTGCTTAGAAATTGGAGACCACCGTCAAGTTGTACTTAATTGGCCATATTAAACAATATTTATTGTTTAACAGTAAATACTAAATACCAAATACAAAAAAAATCTAACGTAAGATGGTAAACGAACGCTTAAATGAAAATGAATTTTACATTAGATTTTTCTGTATTTAGTATTTACAAAACCAGGACAATAAACGGCACCTATCCCAGATACTTCACATA
>JAQGDQ010000522.1:142885-155679 GCA_030141605.1 Tubiluchus corallicola
TTACTAAAACACCATGGCAAAAAAGATTCGGAGCTTTCCCAGTGTTAAAGGACGAAAATTTCGTATTCCGTACTACTCCATACGCCAGCGCTGGAGATGAAAGGAGCACTTTGTCTGAGTAATTACAGAAACAAAAGTACAAAAATTAGAAATCAAAACTGGTGGTACAATGAAAATAACAACCACATATAGAACTGATAACGCAAGAAACGGATGTAGAAGTCAATAAAGCTAATGCAAGTAATTTATGTTACGATCAACTGAAGTGTAATATATCCAAGTGGCCACCACTAGTGCTGTCTGTTTTCCCTTTCTGCAAAATTTCAACTTGGAGCTCCCATCTCTAATTTCTAATACCACCCCAATATGTTAGGAATGTGAAAGGCCTAAATTGAACATCAATCAGCGCTAAAAAATTGAGGTATAAAAAGTTTCTCTGAGATTTTGATGTCAACACTTCAAGATTTCAGTAATTTAATAAATTAGAGCACTGATTGGTTTACTAAATTAGTAAAAAAACTGAAAATATTGACTCACCATTGTTGTGGGTGTAGTTGGAGGAGGTGCAACTGTAACTGGCTTCACGACTAGAAGCGCAAACGATTTGGCTTCTCCCGCTTTGTTAGTCGCTTTCACTACAAATTTTCCTCCATCTTCTGCAAAGACTTCTGGGATAGTCAATGAGATCAGGCCAGTCGCATCTCTCTCAATCTAATAACAAAACAGTCATGTGAGAATGAAGATTTCCCATATTCCGCTAATTTTCCACAATCAATTGTTGTAGTGCAGCAAGTTTTTACTGCTTCATGTGAGCAAGGCTTTTGATACTTTGATAGAGGAATACTGTCTGATGTTTCAAAATCAGTTTTAAACCAGATGAATTACACGTGATAACAGTCCTACTTAAAGATGTCAGGTTTCATATAATACTAGCCAGTACTATAAGAAGAACTTTTAAAATTAACATCGGTGTTCCTCAAGGCGACTGCCTCAGCCCGGTGCTTTTCACGTTGTATATAACCGATGCAGCAAACGAAGCTATTTCTCATACACATCATGTTACAATACCACCTCCGTAGAAAATCTTAGTTTCTATATGGTTGATCGCGCTCATCCTGCACCAGATAAATGATTCCTAATAGAACAATAATATGCCGACGTCGTTGGGTCAACAACACAAAAACTTAAGAATATAACATTTTACGGGATGAAGATCAATCCTGGAAATGTTGTAAATACATGGGATCACTACTTAACACGGAAGATGAAAAAAAATGCGATACAAGGGGTAATGTACAGTTTTATCGAAAATAAATCAATTCTAACCAGCAAGAGACTATCCCTCAAAACAAGGCTGCAACTCTTTAATGTATACGTAACTAGTATCTTCATGTACAACAGTGTAACCTGGGGCTTAACTGCAACTCAGGAAGCAGAAACAAATGTGTTCGACAGAAGACTACCTCGAAAAATCTTGAAAATAAAATGTATCATTTCATTTCATAAGAAAACCAAAGAGGAACTTCGTAGAACTAAAATCAAAATCAGAAGGCAAAGATACATAGGACATTTAATGAGACTGCCAGAGACAACACTAGTAAAATTAGCATAAATAAACGAGGCAGTTAGACCTGTTAAACGACTTCCAGGCAAACAAAGAAACAACTTGGACATCAAGAATTAATACAAATTTACAACAGCTGTGACAAAACTTAACTATAACGTCACAGGAGTTGAAAATTCTAGGTGCAGACAGGAAACAGTGAGGTCTCTGATAAAATAGAGAGGCTCAGTGTGTACAATAGACACTTAGAACAACAGAAGAAGAAGAAGAAGCAAGTTTTTAGCCGCCCATTGGGATCACACCAATTTCACCTTTCTTCAGCAGAAATAAAAAAGAAGTAACATTTCTCAAAGGAAGCGCTAACCAGTTCGGACTTCAAAGATTTCCCACATCTCCAAAACAAATTGCAAAACTACACGTGTTACAAAATAATCCAGTTAGCTGACCTTTTGGGTCAATAATAAATTTTTAGTGATTGAAATGTGAAATGCAATTAATTAACAATTAGATTAACAGCTGATTAAACATAAACAATTAGGCTCATTAATTCCAGCTTAATCACAATTACTAGGTAAAAATCTATAATTACAAAAGAAATTCTCATAAAGAAAAGACAGCTGAATCATACAGATGTCTGCTGTATTACTGCGACACCTGTCAATCTTACACTTAAAGAGTTATAAAAAGCAATTTTAAAGTATGTATTAAAAAACTTTCCATACAAAGTTATGTTAATTAGCATTACGCTTACCTGTTTGAAAGATGCGTGTAATTAGAAAAGAAAATGTTGAATAATGTAAATTTTTGCATCACATGTTAAAACAGCACAGATTCACTAACCAAGTCATAAGTCATTTATTTTACATTACACATTTACAATGGTTACATGTACAATATCTAGTGAAAGGGGCTACAATGAACATAATACAAATAAGAAATACTGCACAGGAAAAGCCTCAAACACTGTTCACCTATATACGAAGGTAAATGTGTTGCGGGTAATCAAAAAGCAGGGCTTGTTAGATTGTCCCACACAGTGATAGAAAAAAAGTAATGGAAATAATTTGAAAATTTAAAGGGAATCGTGTGGTAAAAAAAATTAGTGCTTCAGAATTGGAATGATGTAATGAATGAAGCTCATATATGAGATGATATAAAAGATAGAAAGACTATTATTTGTTAATACTATGTAAAATTAAGATAACTTGATTAAGATAACACCACTGTTTTGCAACTACTGTGAGGATGGATACTGATAGAAGTTTTGATTACTCACTCATGCTTACTTAAAATTTGATTTTTTTAGCATTTTTTTAAAACTAGTAATAGATCTGCTATTTTTTGCAGATTGACAAATCTCATTCCAGACTTTTGGTCCTTGAAATATTATAAAATGTTTAGCTATGTTTTACTGCGTACAATTGGTTCACCAAAAATAATCACATTATTTGTCTCATTTAGAAGGTACAGTGATTTATCACTTTGCTTAGTTAGTGACGTGTGTGCTACGAATACTTTGATTATTTTTTCAAACTTCATGCAATGTTATCTAAACTTGTTTCGAGTGAATTACTATTAAAATGGCTGTGCCTTGGTCATTGTGGGAGTTTAATTTTCATGCTTTATACAGCATTCCTGCTAATGCAAGTTTTGTACACAATGAAACAACACGAAATCTTAAAACGAAGTTTTTTAGCTTTAAGTAAGAAATCTGTTTACTTGTCCTTTAACACGCCACCCTAAAGTTAACGCAGAAAACATTTTTACAGCTGAAACTCCGCAGGCGTTTGTTTTTCCACCAACACCAGGCGAGGATTCGTGTCGCGCACACATTCCAGACATGTGAGTACATTACCGCATGCCTATGTGCTCTCATGTTGCAGGGCTCGGTGAGAATCTCGTAAGAAACTTACACAATGCAACTAAAGTTAGCCATAAATAACAAAAATACCAAGTTCAAAGGGAAGTAAATGCAATTTTAAAGTACGGAAAAATCCGGAAATCCTGTATCAAAGCTTCCTTATCACTTGGGCTATATTCTTAGCATTACGTTTACACGGCTTGAAAGACTTATGTAACTAGAAATGAAAATTCTTGAATGTTTGCACGTCTGGTAAAAAGTGGTAAAATGTAACTGACTCACCATCCCAGGGTGCAACACTGTTTCACCAAAAAACACATTGTTGATCTTACTGACAATATGAAGTAATTTAAAATTAAGAAGTTAAATTAATTAAACTATTTTAAGAGCAAAAATGGCAAAATACTAAAATTTAAGAAATGGAAAAATTCACATTAACTAATTTTGAGCTGCATTACGGGCAAAGTGCCTCGTCAAAAATGCATGATGTTCATAGATTTGTGTGACATTGGCATTTCAAACTTGCTGCGGTAACACCCGTGTGTCCTCAAATACGTAAACAAACTAACCTAATCAGCTGTTTTGCGCGCATGCGCTGTATGTAATGGCAAAAACGTTAGACATAGCTTTGCTTAGTTATTGAAGTCAGTAATAAAGGAAAGTCAAATATTTTCTCTTTGCCCAACGTCATGACAATCCTTTCTCATTGATCCAGGCAAAGACAAACCAGTTTCAAAGTTAGTGCAAAATTTTGTTAAATATTCGCCTAATTTAACAATGATGTTTTCAGTTTTCAAAACCTTTATAGTAGTATTACATGACTACACTTAGATAACTCAAATGGCTACAAAAAATGGTTGAAAAAAGAAAAATTCTCACTAGAAATTTTTCTGCACATGCACATATGAAACAAACAATGGCATCTGTTGAGACCTCTGTTGGAAATTATTCAAAGCATAAACTGATATCACATATAACAAATGTTTGAAATGAGAGAACCATTTTATTTTGCCCTACCATTCCATTTTACCCCATTTTCCCCTACCTATTATTTTCAGGAAAGTTTTACTTTTAACCACGAATAGTTAGCAATAACACAACTGTGAGCACATTTTGCCACGTAAGATGTGGGAATGCTTTTTGACAAAGAATAATACCAGTTGAAAAGCAAAAGATATTTCAAGTTAATCAATATTTTCACAACTCAGCCCGACGTACTGAAAGTGACTTATCTAAAGATCAGATAATTTGTTACATGGAAACTGTTTAGACTATAAAAATTTCTGCCAATTTCTAGACAAAGCAACGTTTGTGATGTGTAGCACCAATGCATGTAATTTTGCATCATAGATTGGGAATTTTTTACAATTGACACTTTCTTTATGCCTTATGGCATCAAGTAATCTGGAAGCTTTACAAATTACCCGGAACGAAATTCTCAAACTAATATATCATGTAAGATATGACCATCCCACAAATATAATTTATTTGTCTGTTATAACTCTTAAAGTGAAAGAAATATATGACATGTATTGTCTTCATTTCATGTATCAGTATCATAATTCACTACTTCCACCAGCTTGTCAGTCATACTTTAGTCCAGTTTCAAATCAACATGATCATTACACAAGATATTCGGTCAGAAACTATGTACTTCCTCTTCCAAAAACAAATATAATGAAACAGTCATCAAAATATAACACTACTAAACAACACTAAAATATGGTCATCAATTCCGCGTGAAATGAAAACTCTTAATTTTTATCAACTTAAAAAAGCATCAAAGAATTACCTACTACAACAGTATAATTAACTCACAATTTTACTCATCCTGATCTCAAGTTACTAACAGAACTTACTGTGTTCTAATGTACGTTATAACTGATGAAAATACTATGTAATATTAATTGTCAATTGTTCCACTTATCTGGAGGGGGACTCGAAAGCTTAATGCTCCTTCCTCCTCCTCACAGTGACTCGTTTAATTTATTTTATTTTATACTGTAATAAGAATTTGTATGTTTGTTTATATGTACGATTTGCTGTGAAATAAAATCACAATTCATAATTCAAAATTTCCAGTGTTTCCAGCTGCTATTCTTATCAATATAAATACTGACTGCTGGGCAAAATCACATATTGACTAACAACAGTTATAACTAACACCCTTGAAATTTCGAATCAGTTTATTTGTTGCCAAGAAAGGACTGACTGCAGATTTGAATTTCGGCTACAGACTGAAACTTTGAATCGTTTTGAAAGGTCACTCAAAAATCAAAACCCGAGTTTTGAAACTTTTCAGAATATTGACATGATATTAGCAGAGTTGATATGAAATCACCTTACAGCAATGAAAGGGAAAATGTAAACAACAAACTTTCTAGACAGTTGAAAGACATTTCCTTTCAATTTAAATACACTTTCAAAAAGCATCAAAATTGGTGAATTTAGCAAACCAGGTAAATTACAGGTAGCTGAGTTGATTACAATTGTGCTGAGAGTGATGAAAGTTTTGATAATCTGCACAGAAACTACTTGTGGTGTACTGGAAGTTTTGATGATCTGTAAAGAAACTACTTGTGGTGTGTTGGAAGTTATGATAACCTGCACAGAAACTACTTGTGGTGTACTGGAAGTTCTGATAATCTGCACAGAAACTACTTGTGGTGTGTTGGGAGTTATGATAATCTAATTAAAATTATTTGTGATGTACTGGAAGTTCTGATAATCTGCGAAGAAACTACTTGTGGTGCGCTGGGGTTCTGACATCTTGCAAAGAAACTACTTGTGGTGTGTTGGGAGTTATGATAATCTAATTAAAATTATTTGTGATGTGCTGGAAATTCTGATAAACTACAAAAACTACGTGCAATGTGCTGGGTGCTCAAATAATCTGCAAAGAAACTACTTGTGGTGTGCTGGGAGTTATTATAATCTAATTAAAAATTAATTAGTGGTGTGCTGGAAGTTCTGATAATCTACAAAAAACTACTTGTGGTGGGGTGTAAATCCATAAACACATGACGTAAATCTTAGTAGTTTTAATCAACCCACCTTCACACTATTTAGAGGTAGAAAAAAATGCATAAATGTTTGCAAAAAACTTTTTTACATCAAAATTAACATTACTGGTGGTACAGCACTACACGGGTGTTTGGTTGTAAGAGCAGAGATAAAAAAGCCACGGCAAATACGGAAAGCATTTAGCAGGCTGTTGACTAATGCCATAATCTCTAAACCTCATGCAAGAAAAACAGCTGCACAGGCAGTAGACAGCTGCAAAAATAGTTACAGTTAAACTTTACAGCAAAGACAAGACTGTACCAGCCTCAGAGAGAATTGAATTATTTTAATCTGTGGAGAAAACGTACATATATTTCTTATTTTGCTAAATATTAAGCAATTTTCTTAAACATTCTTAACTTTTTCGTAAAAATTCCAAAAAATGCTCCAAGACAAAGCTCAGACTTCTCTGCCAGTTTTCAGAAAGACAGACAGACAGACAGACAGACAAAGAACAAAAAATACATGAACAATTAACAACACAAGGCAAGGAGGAATTCAAATGTGTTCAACGACAACTGAGAACTGTGGTATTTAAAAAATCTCAGCCAAATAATGGATAAGAAAAAAACAGAAAAGCTTGCAAGCAAAAAATCTCTAAAAACTAAAAAAATTTACCAATAAAATTTTCATAAAAGAACTGAATCCAAAATTTTGCAAATAACTCAGACAAAAAACTACTGTCGCACTAGATGTGACGTAAGAAAAGGCGAACATTGTAAAACTGAGAAAAACTGACAAAACAGTCAAAGTTAATTCTTATTACAGGCACTTAAAAACATTTATAGTTAAAAACAACAAAAAAAGTTTAAACCAGCAACAATTAAAAACAACAAACATTAAAGAGTTAAAATCATGCGAAACGTTTCGAGAGGCTGCTGCTGTCATCATCAGTGGTAAATTTAAAACACTAGTTAAGTAGTTAACAGAAGCCAAATAGGTAATGAATAAGCAGACCAGTAAAGAAATATCGATTAACAGAAGCAAAATAGGTAATGAATAAGCAGACCAGTAAAGAAATATCGATTAACAGAAGCCAAATAGGTAATGAATAAGCAGACCAGTAAAGAAATATCGATTAACAGAAGCAAAATAGGTAATGAATAAGCAGACCAGTAAAGAAATATCGATTAACAGAAGCCAAATAGGTAATACATAAGCAGACCAGTAAAGAAATATCGATTAACAGAAGCAAAATAGGTAATGAATAAGCAGACCAGTAAAGAAATATCGATTAACAGAAGCCAAATAGGTAATACATAAGCAGACCAGTAAAGAAATATCGATTAACAGAAGCCAAATAGGTAATGAATAAGCAGACCAGTAAAGAAATAAAGATTAACAGAAGCCAAATAGGTAATGAATAAGCAGACCATTAAAGAAATAAAGATTAACAGAAGCCAAATAGGTAATGAATAAGCAGACCATTAAAGAAATAAAGATTAACAGAAGCCAAATAGGTAATGAATAAGCAGACCAGCAAAGAAATAAAGATTAACAGAAGCCAAATAGGTAATGAATAAGCAGACCATTAAAGAAAAATCAGTATCAGTTTCTTTACTGGTCTGCTTATTTATTACCTATTTGGCTTCTGTTAACTACTTAATTAGTGCATAATAGGCCCTGCCTATATAAACTGGTTGTAGGTAAGTAAATTGACCACTGATGACGACAGCAGCTGCCTGTTAAAACGTTTCACATGATTTTTACTTTTTAGTGTAAAGTTTTAAGAAAGTTGTGTTGTTTTAAACTATAAACAATTAAAGTTACTGCAATGCCAGATGTTCGGAATTTCTGAGAAAGAGAAATTTGTCTGGCAAAATACAACCACCTGTCAATGGATGACGACATAAGAAATGCAGCACATTAATATACACGCCGAATGGCACGCATGCACAAACACCCGCAAATGACCACTGTAGCTTAAATCCAATAGTATCCAGCAACAATCGCTAAGCAGACGAAGTTTCCACAACGCAGAGAAAACTTACAAATCATAAATTGTGCAATCCTATCACTGACCACTACTGACCAATACGAACTGACCACACCACAGTTGACCACTTCGATCAGGTAGTTAATTATCAGACGTGTTGCGCCACTAGGAAGCCAGAACGGGAAGCAGGACGGCTTGAAACTATAGAAGAACCCCTGGTGGCCGCCAGCGGAAACAAGACTGGCTTCCCATATATGGGATGCGGCATATAGGTTACAGCTTGAGTTGCCGTTGCGCTTTTATCAGCTGCGGAAGCTGCGTAGCTAGGCAACCGAGGGCAGAGAGGTAGTATCAACTGTTGTTTACAAGTGTTCCAAGTTAAAACAACAAATGTAAGGCAATAATTAGGATTTCAACACTTTGGTTGATAAATTACCAGCCTGCAGCCATTAAACAGTTGATTATCTGATGTTAACAGATGAGTAAAGCTGATGACGCGACTCACCAGTTTGGTAACTCAATAAAGTGACCAGAAGTTATAACAATAAGGCAATTAACATTTGATTAACTGCCGAATATTGTTAAGTGAGCTGGCAGCCATTTTTACTGCTATACAGGCTGACAGATCAAGACTTGTCTTTGAACCAATCAACCAGGACGTGTCTGAACCAGACAGTCAGGAAATGTCTGAACCAGTCAGTCAGGAAATGTCTGAACCAGTTAGTCTGAACCAGTCAGTCAGGAAATCTCTGGACCAGTCATTCAGGAAATCTCTGAACCAGTTAATCTGAACCAGTCAGTCAGGAAATGTCTGAAACAGTCAGTCAGGAAATCTCTGAACCAGTCAGTCAGGCAATCTCTGAACCAGTCAGTCAGTCAATCTCTGAACCAGTCAGTCAATCTCTGAACCAGTCAGTCAGTCAATCTCTGAACCAGTCAGTCAATCTCTGAACCAGTCAGTCAGTCAATCTCTGAACCAGTCAGTCAGGAAATCTCTGAACCAGTCAGTCAGGAAATCTCTGAACCAGTCAGTCGGGAAATATCTGAACCAGTCAGTCAGGAAATCTCTGAACCAGTCAGTCAGGCAATCTCTGAACCAGTCAGTCGGGAAATATCTGAACCAGTAGTTCTGAACCAGTTAGTCAGGAAATCTCTGAACCAGTCAGTCAGGAAATCTCTGAACCAGTCAGTCAGGAAATGTCTGAACCAGTCAGTCAGGAAATCTCTGAACCAGTCAGTCAGGAAACCTCTGAACCAGTCAGTCAGGAAATGTCTGAACCAGTCAGTCACAAAATCTCTGAACCAGTCAGTCAGGAAACCTCTGAACCAGTCAGTCAGGAAATGTCTGAACCAGTCAGTCAGGAAATCTCTGAACCAGTCAGTCGGGAAATATCTGAACCAGTCAGTCAGGAAATCTCTGAACCAGTCAGTCGGGAAATATCTGAACCAGTCAGTCAGGAAATATCTGAACCAGTCAGTCAGGAAATGTCTGAACCAGTCAGTCACAAAATCTCTGAACCAGTCAGTCAGGAAACCTCTGAACCAGTCAGTCAGGAAATGTCTGAACCAGTCAGTCAGCAAATCTTTGAACCAGTCAGTCAGCAAATGTTTGAACCAGGCAGTCAGCAAATGTCTGAACCAGTCAGTCAGGAAATGTTTGAACCAGTCAGTCAGCAAATCTCTGAACCAGTCAGTCAGCAAATCTCTGAACTAGTCAGCAAATCTCTGAACCAGTCAGTCAGGAAATCTGTAAACCAGTCAGTCAGAAAATATCTGAACCAGTCAGTCAGGAAATCTCTGAACCAGTCAGTCAGGAAATGTCTGAACCAGTCAGTCAGGAAATCTCTGAACCAGTCAGTCAGGAAATCTGTAAACCAGTCAGTCAGGCAATCTCTGAACCAGTCAGTCAGGCAATCTCTGAACCAGTCAGTCGGGAAATATCTGAACCAGTCAGTCAGCAAATGTCTGAACCAGTCAGTCAGGCAATCTCTGAACCAGTCAGTCAGGAAATATCTGAACCAGTCAGTCGGGAAATCTTTGAACCAGTCAGTCAGGAAATGTCTGAACCAGTCAGTCAGCAAATGTCTGAACCAGTCAGTCAGAAAATCTTTGAACCAGTCAGTCAGGAAATATCTGAACCAGTCAGTCGGGAAATGTCTGAACCAGTCAGTCAGGAAATATCTGAACCAGTCAGTCGGGAAATGTCTGAACCAGTCAGTCGGCAAATGTCTGAACCAGTCAGTCAGGCAATCTCTGAACCAGTCAGTCAGCAAATGTCTGAACCAGTCAGTCAGCAAATGTCTGAACCAGTCAGTCAGCAAATGTCTGAACCAGTCAGTCAGGCAATCTTTGAACCAGTCAGTCAGCAAATGTCTGAACCAGTCAGTCAGGCAATCTTTGAACCAGTCAGTCAGGAAATGTCTGAACCAGTCAGTCAGCAAATGTCTGAACCAGTCAGTCAGCAAATGTCTGAACCAGTCAGTCAGCAAATGTCTGAACCAGTCAGTCAGGAAATCTCTGAACCAGTCAGTCAGGAAATATCTGAACCAGTCAGTCAGGAAATGTCTGAACCAGTTAGTCTGAACCAGTCAGTCAGGAAATGTCTGAACCAGTTAGTCTGAACCAGTCAGTCAGGAAATGTCTGAACCAGTTAGTTTGAACCAGTCAGTCAGGAAATGTCTGAACCAGTCAGTCAGGAAATGTCTGAACCAGTCAGTCAGGAAATCAGTCATTTTATTACTTGTTGAAATACTGCCGGTACATGTAGACTTCATTCAAGTATAGACAAAATAACAGCATTCATAACAAACATGGCTATAAAACAGAAAAAAACGAGAAAAATAAGGATAAAGAAATTGACTTTCAACCAGATCTGACACAAAATTATACCTGCCTTACAGAATATCGAAGACACTGGTTTTACCACCAACCACCCAGGTTTAAAACATAGACTATAAATGCTAACTATTCCCAGATACTATACTAGTGGGATGACAAGGAATTTACAAGACCTGGCAATGAACTTAAAACCAGGATAAAAACTCAGAAAGCCGCATAAAATATGCAATTCAAAACTTCAACTTTCCTGCAGCAAAAATAGCGATCGTTTGTACATTTTAGCTTTCCTGCTTTTCTATTTCGACTACACGGCAATCTACAGGGAAGATTCCCGGAAAAGCAGGCACGCGCGAGAGAGAATTTTTGCCGGGACTATTATTAGCATGGCGGCAGCTGGACTAACCAGCTGAAATTAGAACAAGTTGTGTATTTACCCCATGCAATACAGTTTGTGCTCTACTTTCCTGGGATGTATCCATTGCTCCGTTACCAAGACTACCTACATCCAATTCTGCCTCTTCACATCAGTAAGGTTACACAAAACTCGTTATGTGGGACTTTCATCACCAAAGTTACTCAGGTTCATAATACAGACCCTTAGCACCAAAGTTACTCAGGCTCACACTACAGAGTCTTATGACCAAAGTTACTCAGGTTCATACTACAGACCCTTATCACCCAAAGTTACTCATGTTCATACTACAGAGTCTTAACACCAAAGTTACTCAGGTTCATACTACAGAGTCTTATCATTAAAGTTACTCAGGTTCATACTACAGAGTCTTAACACCAAAGTTACTCAGGTTCATACTACAGAGTCTTATCATTAAAGTTACTCAGGTTCATACTACAAAGTCTTATCACCAAGGTTACATAGGTTCATACTACAGGCCCTTAGCACCAAAGTTACTCAGGTTCACACTACAGACCCTTAGCACCAAAGTTACTCAGGTTCATACTACAGAGTCTTATCACCAAAGTTGCTCAGGTTCATACTACAGAGTCTTATCACCAAAGTTACTCAGGTTCATACTACAGAGTCTTATCACCAAACTTACTCAGGTTTATACTACAGAATCTTATCACCAAAGTTACTCAGGTTCATACTAGAGAGTCTTATCACCAAATTTATTCAGGTTCATACTACAGAGTCTTATCATCAAAGTTACTCAGGCTCATACTACAGCGTCTTATGACCAAAATTACTCAGATTCATACTAGAGAGTCTTATCACTAAAGTTACTCAGGCTCATACTACAGAGTCTTATCATCAAAGTTACTCAGGCTCATACTACAGAGTCTTATGACCTAAGTTACTCAGGTTCATACTACAGACCCTTAGCACCAAAGTTACACAGGTTCATACTACAGACCTTTGTTACCAAAGTTACTCAAGCTCATACTACAGAGTCTTATCATCAAAGTTACTCAGACTGATACTACAGAGCCTTACGACCAAAGTTACTCAGGTTCATGCTACAGACCCTTATCACCAAAGTTACTCAGATTCATACTACAGACCCTTATCACCA
>JAQGDQ010001243.1:5000-27500 GCA_030141605.1 Tubiluchus corallicola
GACGACGGCGTAAGCAACAGGAACTTCACTGTAGGATAGGCAGCTACTAGAATGATACGTTAACTACATCGGCTACGACCAGGGGAACAAGAGCAAGAAGAATAAGAACAAATAAACAAGAACTACAATAAAGAGTACACGAACAGGGCAACAAATACAGTAAAAGCAGCCAAGAATAATTGTATTCATTCTCGATACTTTTGCTTTAATTTAAATTGTTTTTTTCCTAGGAGCACAGATTGCCAACGGTGACGGCAGTTGTGGTGCCATCTGGTGTCGACTGGAAGAAGGTGACAGAGTATTGCATGGCAAGGTGAATTTTCTGAACTGTATTCTCTTTGTATTCGTGCGAGGCAGGCAGAGTGGACCAGAGAATTGGCTTCAGTAGGGAATTTCAACTTAAGTTTACCATACAGTATTTTTTCAGTTAATCTAGTAATGTTCGTTCCCTTAGAAAGATGGCTTCCACGATGGTTTAGTAGTTATTCAACATTTAATGCAATTTTTGTCAGTCAGTCAGTCAGTCAGTGCTTTCCCATTTTGTCAAATTCAAATTTCATTTTAAAAAAAGTTCGAGTTCCATTAAAATTTAATCAACTGATTGTTAATTGTCGAAAGCGAATTCTTAATATGACCAGCACCCGCTTAATCAAAGACGTGACTTTTATTCAAACTTAAACATCTAAACATCTGCAACGTTTCGAATAGTTTTATTTCCAATCACACGACAGTCTACCTAATAAAAATATAATGTGTAAAAACTCTGAAAATCCGCTTTGTGAAAACTAAAGAAAACGATTTTTAAATTGTCAACTTACATATGATGCAGCAAGCTTGACTACACATGCAAGCGTAAATTCATTCTCTAACTCAGGGGTGTGCAAATTGCGGCCCGCGGGTCCCTTGCTGCCCGCCGAGAGAATTTGTGTGGCCCGCGAAGAGATTTGTCAACCTAAATGAAAGTGCGGCCCGGGCGATTAATTGAGTGTATCCAGCTGAAGTCAGTGCCACGATCCCGAAGATAGTGCGGGTAGTTTTTTCTACTAGATCGGATGCCATTTACCCTTACAAGACGGTTGTAGCTTAATGTCACTGTACTACACAGACTGTGTGATACACATTACTAATATGCATTGTAGTGAAATTACCACTATCTGTCCTCAAAGTAGAAATATATGGTTTGTAATATAAATTTTAATAATTTCTAAAATGGTTTCTTGAGTGTAGTAGTAATGATGTACGCAAGTCGGATGCAAAAAATCGTTATTAGGTCTTTCTGTACTTGGCTCCTTGATCAAACTGCACGTGGCCCGCAGGAATTGCGGGAAAGTTTAATGTGACCCGGCTAGTCAGATAATTTGCACACCCCTGCTCTAACTTATCACTGTGCATGGCAATCAGGGAAATCTTTACATAAAACAAGTGCAACACAATAACCGAGCAACTACAAGGACCGGCTATAAATTATGTTGAACAAATGTAGGGTAATATTCTTTCCAACATTCACCATTTTATCATGCAAACTGTACGTTTTATAATTTAGCATTTGTTTTGTTTGTGGATTTTTGTATTTTTAGATAAATTATTTGTATTTAGATGCATTTTTGTGTGAACATGACCATGTTATGGTCAAAATATTGTCTTTGAATGAAAGCTATGTCATTGCTCCAATAGGTGGTGCTGGCTGTTATTATATTCATTTGAAGAGTTTTATAATTCAGAAGTGAGAGATTTATTTTAGTTGCCTATTCTAAGATAAGACGGATATTATGTCATTAGTAGTATGTATGCTTTGTGTATTGTCATTAGTAGTATGTATTATTTGTGTATTGTCATTAGTTGTATGTATTCTTTGTGTATTGTCATTAGTAGTATGTATTCTTTGTGTATTGTCATTAGTAGTATGCATTCTTTGTGTATTGTCATTAGTAGTATGTATTCTTTGTGTATTGTCATTAGTAGTATGTATCCTTCGTGTGTTGGTCGCGCAAGGAGGTTAACCAAATGTAAGGTTTGCTAATGCAATCTTACGTGCTGCACTGATGCAAACATGAAGGAATCATACTACTGTTGCCATTATGCGGGATACTGAATAACTAGGAAAGCTTAATTGCCGACTTACGGACGATTTTGCTATGCAAACACACAATATTATAGCATATCGATATTTTTTCAACTCTCTGGTGTCAGTTTGTTTACTTAACCCTTTCATACCCGTTGTATCCCGTGGGATGCGAGAAAATTTTCTGCCTTTAAAATTAATAAAATTTTAAAACTGACAGTCATTTGATCTGTTAATAGTTATTTTGATTTAAGCCAATAACAATAGACTAAAAATGGTGATAAAATGGCAAACTAGAAAATCTACATAGCATAAAAAACTGCGCAAGGTACAGTACTTTAGAGACGACTTTGTACAGATCAGCATAGCATGCATACTAAATGTCTTAAATACTTTAAAAAATTATCAGCAGTTGCAAAATGAAGCACATTTTATGCTTCCATTGAATCCCAATGTATCCCGTGGGATACAGGCTATATTTAGCACACGGGCACAAGTAGAAAAAAATAATTATTGTGTAAACAAGATGGACATACTGAACAAAAGTACCAAGCCAAAAAAATTTTTCTTATTAAAAAATTAATTTGGGACTGAAAGGGTTAAGTGGGTGCAACAGTAGGAATAAATCTCGTATCGTTACGAAACACACAGCAGAGTAGTAAACACGAATGAAACATACTACTCTTGCTATTATGCAGGTACAGGCTGGAGATTTCCGGAGGGCTCGGACCGACAGCGGGTAAGATTTGGAGGATTGGACTGATGGGCTACAACTGCACCGAAGACAACGTCCGTTTGATCGTCCGCGTTCTGGGCGAAGCTCTGAGTCATCAGCGATCGTCCAAGTTGTAGAAGTTGGACGACACTGAACGTAAACGCGGGAGCGAATACGGTCTTCCACTTGCAGCTGACTTAACAATGGGCTCAAGATTTGATTGGTTAATTATCTGATGTTACAGATTAGCAATTTTTTACCCAATTGTGATTCTTATAGGCATGTCATGCAGTTCGAATCAAAATCCTGGTTTATTTGTACTTTGGCTGCTCAGAGTAACCGTACTTTGGTGGACTACACATTGTTGTTTAATTGTGATGGGTGGCACACGTTTGATTGCAGTGAGGATTACAGTATTGGAAACTAATACTAAGTTGTAAAATAGGATTTGATATTTGCACAACTAATTCCAGTTATGGCTCTGATGCATTTCATTTGTCTTACAGTTGGACGACAAGAGCTGATAGTGTGACATGATAGGGAGTAGAATTTCAGCTACTAGTCTATTTAAGCAAGAGAGAGTTAGAGAAAGAGAGAGAGAGAGAGAGAGAGAAAAAGAGAGAGAGGGAGAGAGAAAGAGAGAAAGAGAGAGAGAGCGAAAGAGAGAGTGCAAGAGAGAGAGAGAGAATGCAAGAGAGAGAGACAGAGAGAGAGCGAAAGAGAGAGAGACAGAGAGCGAAAGAGAGAGTGCAAGAGAGAGAGAGAGAGAGGGAGAGAGAGAGAGAGAGAGAGAGAGAGAGAGAGAGAGAGAGAGAGAGAGAGAAAGAGAGAGAAAGAGGGAGAGAGAGAGAGAGAGAGAAAGAGAGAGAGAGAGAGAGAAAGAGAGAGAGAGAGAGAGAGAGAGAGAGAGAGAAAGAGAGAGACAGAGAGCGAAAGAGAGAGTGCGAGAGAGAGAGAGTGAGAGAGAGAGATACATGATAGCGAGTAGAATTTCAGCTACTAGTCTACTTAAACTGACACACATTAGCTTTGCTTTCGCCCTGGAACTAGTTCTGTTTATGCTCCTGTGTCTTCAATTTCTAACACACCCTGTGGTGCAATCAGTTAAATGTAACAATCAAATTACTTGGCGACCACAATGATGTTTTAATGGAAGGTTTTGTCATCCGACAGTCTGTGATTGTATTGTTGTGTAAGAATTATGCTTTTTAAACAGTTATGCGAGTGGGTGAAAACAACGGAGTAATTTACTAATTTGGTTTTTGTACGTGTCGGGGGCGGTGCCGGTAATGGCCCCTCAATGGTGGGTGATGGTGTGGTGCAGCGGAATGGGTTGGGTTGTTGTTGAGTTTGTGTACAAAATCTGTTTCGCGGGGTTTGGCTAGTGATGATATTACTTCATCATTTTCTGAGGTTAAAGAGATTAGTTATATAATAAAGATAAATTGCACTTTCACCTATTAGCGAAGAACGATCTATATGATTATTTTTTCAAACATTACTGCAATGTCATCTATTATTATGAATTTATTCCACAGCAACTCAAACATACATATAAATTGATATAACATTGAAAAAAAAACTATGCGAGTTACTGTCAGGAGGAGGAAGGAGCATTTAGCTTTCGAGTCCTCCTCCAGATAAGTGAAACAATTGACAATTAACATTACATTTTCATCAGTTATAACGTACATTAGAACCAAATAAGTTTTGTTAGTAACTTAAGATCAGGATGAGTAAAATTGTGAGTTAATTATACCGTTGTAGTAGGTAATTCTTTGATGCTTTTTTAAATTGATAAAGATTAAGAGTTTTCATTTCACGCGGAATTGATGACCATATTTTAATAGCATTATATTTTGATGACTGTTTCATTATATTAGTTTTTGGAACGGGGAGTACATAGTTTTCGACTGAATATCTTGTGTAATGATCATGTTGATTTGAAACTGGACTAAAAGTTTGTTCCAAACGAATTACTGTCAAAATTTCTGCACCAAACAGTCATTGCTGGAATTTAAAATTACAAGTTTTATACAATGTTACTGCTGACGCAAGCTTTGTATGCAGTAAGACAGCTTTGTAAGTGATACAAAATTTCCAGACAAATTTTTCTAGCTTTGTTGTAGAATTATGTTTGGTTGTCCTTTAAATTACCTTTCTGTCAATTGCAACAATTACCCATAAGAAAGTGCAATAATATGTAATTTCGAATGAATTAAATATCTACCTCTTGATGAAAATGTTTTATAAAGATGCAATTACATGTATTAATAGCCATTTCTTATGACCATTTTAGACATGTATTTTTGATTTAAATTGTCTACTGTTGCTGTTATCTAAAAATAGATCTATTTTTACGATGTTATTTTTAATACAAATTTTAACTAATGATCTTCACAGCATTTACTCTGCTTATATGAAATGTAGTATTGTGAATAATGTACACAAGGTTCCAAATTAGGTAATAACTTGTTTTATAAATCTATCTATGTTAGCTCCTTAAGGCCCGTGTCAGACAGAACTGGACGCAAGGCACAAGGTTTGAGAAAAAGCTTCCCCACGAAAACTGAACGGCCTTGTCACACAGATAATCCATTTGTCGTCTTCCGTAAGCCGTAATCCACGCTGGGTCCTCACAAACCAGCAGTTTTGAGCAATTCATAAGGCGCTTATTGCAAAATGAATTTGGCGATTAGTTTTATTTGCAATGAGACGTTTTAGTTCATTGCTTAACGCAGTAATTAGCGTGTTTGCAGTTCTTACATTGCACAATTTATCTGCGTTTTAGTTCATTGCTTAACGCAGTAATTAGCGTGTTTGCGGTTCTTACATTGCACAATTTATCTGCGTTTTAGTTCATTACTTAACGCAGTAATTAGCGTGTTTGCGGTTCTTACATTTCACAATTTATCTATATCGTAAGCATTTGTAACAGAATGTTCTCATAAACATTAAAAAGTAATTTTTAATCACAATATTCGACTAGTTCTGCAAATACGTACATTGCCGAAACGGGTTATAACAAAACGCCTTTCTAGTTACGCAGAGTAAGGAGCATACTGCGGATTATCATACAATCCTTCTTGAAGATGGAAGACGTCACATGGATTACGGATTAACGGCGGAGCATACTGCGGATTATCACACAATCCTTCTTGGAGAGGGAAGACGTCACATGGATTACGGATTAGCGGCTTGCTCCTTGCGTATTTCTCTGTATGACACTGGCGTAACTGATGCCATTTAGGTAAGACATCGCAAACTGAAACCAAAGTTACAAGACCGTGAAACTTCCATTCACAAAAATTCTCAAATCACGTCTCATGATAAGACGGTGGGAATAAAATAGCTACTCAATTTCCAGAAAATATAGTAACAGAATTAATATAGCTATAGTTATTCTATTACTATAAGATACAGGTAACAAATATGTACAATTTCTAATAATCGTGTCAAGCGAACAACTACAATCATTTACAGGGGAAGAAAAGACGATATTAAGGCATACCCAAAAAACCTTACATACAAAGTTACTTTGCAGCATTACACTTACCAGTTTGAAAGGTAATCACACTTACACTATGTATCGAAACGTTTTAGTAATTTAAAATGTTTGCACCGCCTGCTAAACAGCATTGCTATCCCAGCGTGCACCAGTGATTCACCAAAAAATGTATTTTTTAATGTTACTGGCAATATAAAGTAATTCAAGCTTTAAATTGAAGTTTTTGTATTGAGATTTTTTTGTTCATGTCATTTTTCTGTGCAGAGAAACAAAATTTTTTTATAATTGCAGAGCCATCTGGTGACGCCAAGAAGAAACAATTTCACAGCAATTTATTAAACAGATTAGCTGCACCGCTTTTTTTTCAAAGAACTAGCAAGCTAAAAAGAATGGAAATTGTAAACAGTTTCTAGTGTCTTACTTTAATGGCAGCTCCAACACCGTTCAGATCAAGCAGAAACGTGTCATGACCAAATATGGAATTGAGTTCGTAATAAGTCACGGCTTGATTTCCTGTAATAAAAAATGGACACATTTGTCTTAAACTGATGAGTCTTCAATAGTGTACGATATCGGTCATCAAAATTGATTTACTATAATAAAAAATGGACACATTTGTCTTAAACTGATGAGTCTTCAATAGTGTACGATATCGGTCATCAAAATTGATTTACTATAATAAAAAATGGACACATTTGTCTTAAACTGATGAGTCTTCAATAGTGTACGATATCGGTCATCAAAATTGATTTACTATAATAAAAAATTGACACATTTGTCTTAAACTGATGAGTCTTCAATAGTGTACGATATCGGTCATCAAAATTGATTTACTATAATAAAAAATGGACACATTTGTCTTAAACTGATGAGTCTTCAATAGTGTACGATATCGGTCATCAAAATTGATTTACTATAATAAAAAATGAACACATTTGTCTTAAACTGATGAGTCTTCAATAGTGTACGATATCGGTCATCAAAATTGATTTCCTGTAATAAAAAATGGACACATTTGTCTTAACTGATGAGTCTTCAATAGTGTACAACATCGGTTCTCATGTAATTGTTAGGGGTGAGCATTCTCTACCAGAAAGCGAATTCGAATCGAACCGAATTTGTGACTTTTGAATTCGAATTGAACCGAACTTCGGTGTTTCGAATTCGAATTGAGATCGAAAGATTTTCGAACCACCAGCAAAAATTAGTCTTACAAAGATCATGCATATCACTAGATTTTGTTCTGCAATAAAACTACTAGTAATTTCTTACTTGGACTGCCTGTGTTCGACACTGCTTTTCCGCGTTTTAGCACATGCGCTCTAGCGAAGGTGTCCTACTTCGGCTAATGGCGTACTCCGCGCCCTACAATCAAGTTTACTGATAAATGTACGTAATAATGAGTAAATTCGTCTCAGTTAAATTGAGTAATGGTCGCTTCAACTGCAGTTGGTTAACTAGGTTGTGAAGTCAGTCAAACTGTATTTTGATGATAGTGTGTAATTATCTTGAGTTTGTTACCGTGTTTATCTATGTTGAGGTATTTCTTTTTCCAGAGTTTTGTTCGCCCATTACTGTTTCTAGCAAATTCGGGCAGGTGGGCGCAGTGACGCAAGTGCGTGTACAAATTTCTTAAGAAAAGAAATTTTTATGGCTAAATAAAGTTTTTTAGCAGTAAATCACGAGTTACACCAACCCCTTGTTTGTCTGCGCAATTCCTGTACAGTCAGCTTTGGGAAGTTATGATTATATGTGTTATCACTTACATAGTGTCGATTCTCTTATCGATTTCCGTTGTCTAGACAGTTTTTAGCTAACTGTAACTGTACTTCTGCATTTAGGGAACAGGCCCAAGGGACCTGGGCCCCCCTTTCGTAGTAGTAGTGAAATTACTAGTCACGAGTTTCAGTTGAACGTGCATGAGAAAATAGCTTCTAGCAACAAATGCAGTAAAATTGCATTTAGCTGTGTCCGGTGGGAAAAAATGGCATGCACGCAAACATTAAATTTTGTATGAACAGTGGGTGGGCTGTAAACATAATAGTCTCAAATCAGTTTTACGTTTGACTATCCACATTGTGCTGGACAGATTATCTTGACACTAAATAAATTAAGCTTAAGTAATGGGTCATCCGCAGTGCAGTGTGTTTTGCAAACTTGCTTTTAAGATATATGACTGTGTTACAGTAGAATACAATGAATATTACCTAGGTAAATGTAGGTGAAATATATTTATTAAAGCAGAATTTTTCACATTTGAGGAAGCCATGTACTAGAATATAGATCTTATTTGAGGCCTCCAACATGTGCTTAAATACAGGAAAATGCGTCGGTGGCAGGGACTTCATCCCAGACCCCCTAGCGGTTGGTGCGTCAAATTTTCTAACTTCTGTCGGTGACTATGATTTCAAGGTTAGAATTGTTTCTTTCATCTTCTCCTGCTACCATCACTTTTCTGTCTACCTTCATATCTTATACTCTTTTGTTCTACTCTTTCACTATTGAAATGATTGAATCTGCACTGTCTGCCAAACTTCATAGCTAACTAAATATGCCTTGTCTTAGCATTTACGATTCCCAGAAGTCTAGTAATTTCATTTCATTTTGACAGAAATGTCAAAGTTTGAATGCTATTTTTGGCAAGTTTTAATTAACAGAAAAATTTTGTTACATTATTTGCAAATCTAAGGATGGTTTCGAGAGAGTGAGCAAAAGAGAGAGAGAGAGAGAGAGAGAGAGAGAGAGAGAGAGAGAGAGAGAGAGAGAGAGAGAGAGAGAGAGAGAGAGAGAGAGAGAGAGAGAGAGAGAGAGAGAGAGAGAGAGAGAGAGAGAGAGAGAGAGAGAGAGAGAGAGAGAGAGAGAGAGAGAGAGAGAGAGAGAGAGAGAGAGAGAGTAGTCAACTGTTTGTGGCATGTTGGAAATTCTGCTATCTTCAAATAAATGCTGTGAAAGGAGAAAGTTTACATAGTTATAAAGTTACAATGATCTTCATCCATCTTCAACATTAGCAAATGATGATGCACGTATGGCAGTCAAGATGGAAGAATCAAAAGAAAATCAGACAGGATGCTTCAAGTCTGACTTCGTAACTCGGAACCAGGAAGGAGATTCAAACTCTCACCATTCTGAGCGCGGACAGCCATGTAAGTGTGATGAAGTTTGCTCACCAACTGCAACGGACACATCCGATTCAACATCTATCAAAAACGAACCGCTTTCTCCAACAGACGAAGCCAGACAAGAGTCATCAAACTTTTTCAGGTATGGTAATTATTTCACCTGTAGTGAGAGACTGCTTAAAGCAGAAGGGTCATTCAGTGACGGCAGGTTGAGCATAAATTCGTCTGTCGTCGTGAGGGGCCATAGATGTGATCTGTGTGACGTGGCGTTTGCCTGGCATTCGGAATTGGCGAGGCATTATTTGGTTCACACGGGAGAGAGACCATTTAAATGTAGCGACTGTGGAGCCACTTACAAAAGTTCTTCTAATTTGTACAGACATGAGAAAACTCACAGAGGAAGCGAAACATTTAAGTGCGATAAATGTGGGATGGTTTTTCCCACCATGACCAAGCTTAAGTGTCATGTAAAAACTCACAGTGGTATTAAGCCATTTAAATGTGATGAATGCAGTGCTAGATTCGTGGCAGCATTCAGATTGAAGTACCATATCAGATCTCACACAGGCGAAAAGCCATTTAAATGTAGCAAATGTGAAGCTGCTTTTAAAGAAATGCCTAGTTTAAGAAGACATTTGAGAATTCATACTGGGGAAAAACCATATAAGTGTGATAAATGTCCGGCACAATTTATTGATCTTTCAGGATTGTGCAAACACAGAAAGGTACATTCATCTGAGAAACCATTTAAGTGTGATGAATGCCCTGCTGCTTTTAAGCGTGGATACAGCCTAAAGCTTCACAGGAGAACTCACACTGGTGAAAAGCCTTACAAGTGTGGTGAATGTAATGCTGCTTACAGTTGTTCCAGGTCGCTTAAGATACATGTGAGAACTCACACAGGTGAACGACCATATAAGTGTGAGAAATGTCTAGCACACTTTGCATGTGCATACAATTTAAAGAACCACATGCAAATTCATGCTGGCGTGAAACCACATAAATGCGACGAGTGTGGAGCAAGCTATATCAGATCCTCGTCTTTGAAAGCACACCAAAGAACTCACTTGAACCTAAAACCATTTAAATGTAATATATGTCCTGAAGCATTTAAATGGCGTTCTAGTTTAGAGTGGCACAAGAACTCTCACACTAAAATGAAACTGTTTCCTGGAGAAGGTCCGCATTTAGAGCACATGAATATTTACACTGGTGCAAAGCCTTACAAATGTGAGAAATGTGGTATGGCATTTGGCATTTCTTTTCACCTAAAAGCACACCAGAAATGTCACACAGATGAAAATGGGTGACAATAGGTGACAGCTATTCCATTTCTACATGATATATTGTTTATATTAATGATTTTCACATTTGTATTATATGCTGTACTACCATTAGTAGCTGACTGGTCTCCTTTTCAAGTGCCCATCTAAAAATGCCCAAAAAATTATCATAATTTGTGATTATTTATAATCATCATAATTTTTTTGGAAAACAAAAGCAATTGTGTTGCTAATATATATATATTTTTGAATTTGCAAGGTATTTGTGTATTTGAATTTGTCTATTATTACATTCGGGATATAGAGTGGCCAAGTTGTCTAAGGCGTCCACTTTGTAAGCACAAGGTCTTTGGTTCAAATCCAGGCTGTGTTCCAATTTCTTCACATTTCTTCAAGTTTGATATGAAAATTTAATTAATTGTCTTTCATCTTCCACACTTATCATTAAGTTTTATAAAAAGAAATAATCGTTAAATTTATTACATCAACTGCACGGCTAGATGTGCTGTACATGATGCTTAACTATGTCTTAATTGTATTTAAAAAAGATTCAAATAAATAAAATTAATTAGTACCTAAAAGGAAATTTAACCCACCTGACAGACCAAAAGCAAAATTTAAAGTTTGCTTTTAGTTTATGTCTCTTTTAGACTATCGTGCATCAACAGTGAATGCTAGTGTGTGATGCACTTCCATGATAGTGTAACCCGCAATATTGCTATAAGTTTACTTGTTACATCAACTTCACAGCTAGATGTGCTATACATGATGCATAACTATGTCATAATTGGTCTTCGTTAAATTCTGTATCAACAAAAATCTTGAAAATTATGTTGAATTAGAAAAAAAAACCAATATTTGGTATAATTCCTGTTTTACTAACATCTTTATCTTTGTAAACTGTATATTTTTATACGAAATAAACTCATAATAATAATAATAATTCCATGATTTTGTTTCATGTAAGACTTCATTTTTTCACACAAATATACTTGAAATTGTGCCTTCGATATTCAATTTCAAAGACGGACAAGTTCAAATTATTTCTGTCTTTCTATTTTATTCCTTTACAGGCCAGTCGTCCTACAGCCATTTGAATCCCGAAGTTTTACCGTTATTATTTGGATCACTCGGTCCATCGGTCATTTTATCCAAATCGCCACCTTTTCTGCTCAACACGCAAGTACCATCCGTGGATCCGCAGTGGTCGTGGCGGGTGCCCCATCTGCTCGGGAACTCCCAGGTCATCTCCCGCACGTCTTCCCAGGTGTGCCATTCGGTGCCGCCATCTGCTGTGACATCTTGGAGTATATTGATACCGAGTAGATCTTTGTACGGGTCAACGCTGGGGACGAAGTAGGTTCTGTGAGAAGCGTGTGCGATGAAGACAGTAACTTTAATTGTTTTACGCGGACTTTTTCTGGTTCAATTATGTATTAGTCTGTGCATAGAGTAATTTATTAGCAGGATCTTGCTTGGGAACAAGAAAATACACTTAACCTTTGACTTTTTCACGATCATCATCAATCGCTGGAATTGTGAAGCCGCTTATTCAGACACGTAAGACGTTAATATGTAAATTAATAAAAACGTTTGGGGACGGTGTGGCGGGCAAACTCGCACCGTGCCGACCAATTAAGTTCAGAAACATAATAATACTAATAACAATAATAACAATAATGATGATGATGATGATGATGATGATAATAACTAGATCGAGACCTTTCGTTTGATGTATGGATCACTGCAAAAGGTGCCGTCGTCGCAGCTGTAGCCTCAAACTTATATATATACATATATACCAGCGAAATCAACATATAGATAATAATAATAATAACAATAATGATAATAATAATAGCTTTATGCAGAAAGCGGAAATGAAAGAAAATTATGATGACATCAAGATCTGAACCCGAGACCTGTGGATTATGCTCACCTTTTCTGTCCTACAATTGTTAGATATGGAGAGAGCAAAAGTTGTTCAATCCGCTGGTCTTGAGTTCGAATCCCAGTGTTCACAATTTTTCAAAAAATCTGGGGCAGAATTAATAGCATTTGTTCTTTAATTCAAGCAGCGAAGTTTGTTAAGTCTGCTTAATCGTTGTTAAGACCTTGTCTACGAGTGGAGTAGTGGCAACTAACTGGCTAATTAATTAACTAAAAAAAATCAATCATTATCATTAATTATGTTAATAAAAAATTTAATAAACAATCTAGTTGTCGGACGTGGCACTTTGAGGGCAAGAAACAGATTAATTTTTTACTATAACTTCGAAAATACTACAAAAGTGATAGCTTGCTGTGTTAGAATGATAGAGAACCATGTTAAAACAAATTGTTCAGTGATTTTCTATAGTAGTCTCAATCGCACAGTCCATTAATAATTAGAAAAATTAATTTTTTTTCTTCCTTTGGCTTCTAGGTCCTCATAATAATAATTTTAAATACGTAAATCATTATTTAAAAGATAGCCACGTGTGTCTCTTCTTTCCCATTATTGAACATTATTTTATTATAAACTAACACGCATAATAATTCAATTTTCATTCGTCTTAAAATCTGAAAATGTTTAATAACCTGGTACTTGCTCATTAATTAATTAACTAGCAAAGGCCCCCCGCAAAAAATTTTGCGTATAAATACATGTATAATCAAAAATACGCGAACATCCTACATAGTCTCTGGTAGAGAATACTCACTCCTAGTGTTAAGGCACGACCCTTGTTAAAAAGTTATAAATTATGCCCTCTAGATATAGTACTTTGCCTTAATTAGAGTACATGTAGAAACAGCAAAGGGCAAAAAGTATGTTTACGAATAATAGGTCTAGATAATAATACATAAGTCCTCTGCCACAGGGTTTTTAATATATCTGTCAATCAATTTTTGTGTCTCTTATTTCTATGTTGATATCGGCTTTTGTATCTCAGTGCAGTAGTAGCTGCATCTGTGTATTATTTGCTATTGGAATATTTTATTTAGTCAGCCATATTTAATTTTCTGTATAATAATTATTATTGTATTAGCTAAAATGTATCTAGTTTACACCGAAAACATTTGATGATGAAATAAAGTGAACTGAACGGAATTGCGTGGTGCGTCTCAAGTAGCGGTTTCATCCGCGATCATGGCTGCGTCCAGAAGCAGAACGTGATTCAATTCTAGTAGACTGATTAGCACCAGGAGCCTTTTCTTTTTGGCCGCGTTTCAGTTACTTGAGAACTTGGATACTAAGTGGTGGTACTGTTGTTTAATTAAAGTACTAAACTGGTCACAGAAGTGTCAGGACGGAAACCTGAACTTGAAACTTGCTCTCTGTTCTTTACGACTACTAATATAGTAATAATAGGGTGGCTGAACGAAAATTGTAGAGCGCGCCACCATAGCCGCAAGCGTGCTCATTTGATAGGGCTATGAGCATATAGTTAATTAAAAAACCAGATTTAAAATAGTTAGTTTGTTTTGAAATGGCGGTCAGTTATTAAAGTTCAAAAAAGGCTCGCGTTTTAGGAGTAACAAAAAATGGCTAAGTCCGGTTTGAGCAAAAAGTTAAAAATTGTACTTTTAGCATTCTATTATTTATAACTAAGAATTCCAAATACAGGCTTTAGTATGTTAGTGTTGTTAAATGGAGTGCATTGTACGAGAAATAATCATATCAAGTCATATGGCAACATAGTATTCGTTTTTCCAGCATCCAAAATTCATCCAAATGATGTTTTACCTTAACAGGTGTGAAAATGGACCTTTTACGAAAGTGTGCTAACTTGTCAACTTTAGAGTGTTATAAAAGATGCAAATTCAGCTGGTAGTTAATTGTTAATATAACTTTTGGTAGCTCAGTGTACATAGAACAGGTATTCATAAACACTTTGCACCTTCAGATTTATGCTAGGGAAAATTTTTACAGGAAAAACCGGGAAAACAGCATTTTCGTGAGTATTACCAAATTTACGATATGAAAACTATGCGTTTTAGAAAGTGGGATTTAGTTGGTTACACAGCCATTGAAGTGATTTTTCTGTGTTTAGTGCCAAGTCCATGTTTTCCTCTTGTACAGGTAAAAATCTAGGATGAAGAAACTCCGTTGTCAAGGCAACGCATAAATTAATTCAAATATATTTTTTGTTATTCAAATATCATTTTTGTTACTTCATGGTATAATATAAATGTTAACCGAATCATAATTAATGATGTGCGTTTTAGTACCCAAGAACGGTTATCAAGGGCTCCGCAACACCTATTGTTGGAAATTCTTAATTAGTTTCACCTGACACAGCTAATCGATAACTGTTTTATTTTATAATTTTAAATGCCAATTGTTACCTTTTCTCAGATACCCTGTTAGAGTGATATCATTCTTAAGAAATGATACAGCATGGAATAGCTGGATACATAATAGGTCTGCAATTTCTCTAGGTGCATGTAATGCACCCCTTGATCACACCTGTTTTAATGTATTTTTTTCCTTTTTTCGGGCATATCTAATTGATGTTTTGTAGTTTTGTTATGTACGTATAATGAAATTTTTCTAGTGTGAAAGCTGCATAACAAGTTTGCAATTTCCAGGTACATCTAATCGACAGTGCATGTATTTTTTGGATGTAGTTAAATGTACTGTTAGCTCAGTGTCTATCTCGGTAGGATTAACTGCCTGCAATGAAATGTCTTGTAACATTATCTGAGGTACAAAATTGCCAAATACAGTTATTGCTATATGACTGTGTGCTGTAATTTGCAATATATGTAGAGCTTACACTTCCCGTTTCTCAATTTCAAATGTGTACTAGATTTTAACTTGCCTAGAATATGTTCATTGTATATTATGTCCCACAGTAAATTGTGTGCGCCACAGTACATTAACCTCACTATAGTAATAGTCTAGGTGTAAAGTTTGGGTCCATTTCTGCATATGTGTAACCAAATTGGATTACACTGAATCTGTGGAAAGAAAATGCAAATAAAGAAATTAAGTTTAACCAGTTTATTTTCTAATCATAAATCAGATACAATAAAATGATAGTAGGAGTAAACATTTCAATATAAATTGATGACTTCAACTTTATTATTCAGAGCAAACTTCAATTTGAATGTTGAAAATGGTGCATTGTTAATTTAAGGTTGCATCATTCTATTTCAGAATGCAGTGGGCTGTTAAATTTGTCAGATAAATATTTGTACATCTTTGCCTTAATTCAGTCACAAGTTCATATGACTGTGGCAATTTGAGTTATTTGATCCTTCAACTTGGAAGTTTGAGTTTTAATTTCTCACCTTTACTTCAGGTTTTTGTTTTCTCTGCTTTTGTCTCAGCAGAGGGCAGTGAATGCATGGATCTTGGCTATAACACTTGCTTTATACACAAACACGGTGCTCAGTGCATGCGCGGTGCCAAGTGATACCATACTGCATGTGAAATGAGGGTTTCGAGCAACTGCTACTTATTTCCATTGGCATCTTCTTAATAAGCTACTAAATTGCTTATTTTACAGTTTACTTTGTCATCTACTTTCTTCTAATTATTTTGCAGCTAACAAATAGTAACAATTGTTTAAGCTCTGCTAAAAATAATCTTCGGTAAATTAATTTGTTTATCGGGCATCCCAACGGCTCTCAATTGGCGTGATTTCCTTGTTGCGCGCCCTCTATCGGCGGGTTGCATAGTTAGTTTTTGTAAACAAACATGTCCGCTCCCAGCGAAGGCATTATTTATTGTAGCAAAGGTTAGGTGGGTTTTAAACAAGGCAAAAACACCCCACTAGTATGATAGTCACTAACTGTATGGATGCGGATCCGCCTAAGGAGCATGTTAAAAATACGGGTGACCATGGCCTATTTGCACTCTATACACTCATGGATCTGAAGAAAAAGAAAGATCAAATGGCAGACATTAAAATAATTAATCAAATAATTTAATCATCAACAGATTCCAAAGTGATTTGAAGCAAAAGTTTAGTAATAACAAAGATATAGCAATATTGACAAAGCTTGGGGTTAGTAGGGTATATACGTTTGCATAAAGTTCATGTCTGCCCACTATGTACCTAGGTTTTTTTGGAACACTTTTCCTTTAAAGCGAACAGTTTGTAGAACGGAAGCAATACGTCGTAATATAACCATAATATGGCTAACTCCAACTCTGGTTGACGACCATAGCTTACACCAGCTAGGCTCTCACAGTATCACCATGTACATTATTCGCCATATCTTGTGTGAAACTTTCTAGTACGGCATTTCTCTTCAAAAACATATAACTTCACAGAGACGAGTAAACGACCTGTCTCGTTCTGTGTCAAGTTGCCGACCTCCTCTAAACAGTGTTGAACGAAGTTCATCGAGAAGCCACTCGGCTTAAAACAGCTACAATTTTATTCACCTGTGCACTATCGTTAACCTTGACTTAGCCACTGCATTACAGCCGCGATAGGGCAGACAAGAGTGGGTCAGATGGAATTCAAAAGGGGGTTTGTTAATAGATGCCTGCATCCTAACAGATAATACAATTAACTATCACTGCCAGTAGTTAAATATCATACATCAATTAATTAAACATGCAGTGTGAATAGGGCTTAATGTTGCATAAGCATAATGTGAGAACTATTAAATGTAGGGCGAAACATGACAGGTTATAGTGACCTAAGACACACGACTTATTTAAAGAGTGATTCGCCTCTATTACACTAATTGCTATAAGGTTATTCACAACCCGGCTCCTAGAGCTTAAGATAAAGTCTATAGAGCTATGATAACTTCTCACAAGACTGTTTCTATGACTCCGCGCTGTGAAAAGAGTCTTAATCTCTAAAGCTTACTAGCAAAAGTTCCCGCAATTGAACTCGTAGAATACTTAATGTACACAGCAAATCTTCAGATTCGTTTACAGAATTTAATGTTGCTTAACTGAAACACCTGTAAGCATACTCAAACTATTCATTTAAGTTAAAGCGAAATCCGTTTATTGTTTACAACAATTACTCTTAGTCAACTAATATTACAATGTTTGATCTTAATCGCCAAAGACACTCACAATTAGTAATTAGCTCCAAGAGATACTAATCAGATTCACTTAACTATTTCCTCGCTTCGCACTTAAGGTGCTAATTACAATGGAGGTGGGGAAGGCAGAGGGACAAAAATAGGATAAATGAGCAAAAATGGTCAGAAAATGAAATTATTTCTTAGCTATTTGCTCTGTTTTTACTTACTAACATTCAAAAATGTAGAATTGTAGATTCTATACGTAGATATTTGTAATCGCAATTTGCTTTTGTGTCAATAAACTAATGTTTCTAGATGGTGTTCTTAAACCGTAAACCTGTTACATAGTCTTAATAATGATATTCAATAAGGATATTGCATTTTTAACTGTAAATTTTAGTTTTCCTTTCTTTTTGATACAGGTGTCGCCTCCTTATGTGAAAAATCATTTTCTCAGCGAGGTAGTCTTCTCAAGCACATGAACACTCACACTGGATTGAAACCCCACAGATGTGACTTGTGTGACAAATCATTTTCTCAGCGAGGTAATCTTCTCAGTCACATGAACACTCATACTGCAATGAAACCTCACAAATGTGACTTGTGTGACAAATCATTTGCTCAGCGAGGTGATCTTCTCAAGCACATGAACACTCATACTGGATTGAAACCCCACAAATGTGACTTATGTGACAAATCATTTTCTCAGCGAAGTAATCTTCTCACACACATGAACACTCATACTGGATTAAAACCCCACAAATGTGACTTATGTGACAAATCATTTTCTCAGCGAGGTAGTCTTCTCAAGCATATGAACACTCATACTGCAACGAAACCTCACAAATGTGACTTATGTGACAAATCATTTTCTCAGCGAGGTGATCTTCTCAAGCACATGAACACTCATACTGGATTGAAACCCCACAAATGTGACTTATGTGACAAATCATTTTTTCAGCGAGGTCATCTTCTCACACACATGAACACTCATACTGGATTGAAACCCCACAAATGTGACTTATGTGACAAATCATTTTCTCAGCGAGGTAGTCTTCTCACACACATGAACATTCATACTGGATTGAAATCCCACAAATGTGACTTATGTGACAAATCATTTTCTCAACGAGGTCATCTTCTCGGGCACATGAACACACATAGTGGAATGAAACCCCACAAATGTGACTTATGTGACAAATCATTTTCTGAGCGAGGTCATCTTCTCAACCACATGAACACTCACACTGGATTGAAACCCCACAAATGTGACTTATGTGACAAATCATTTTCTCAGCGAGGTAATCTTCTCACGCACATGAACACTCATACTGGAATGAAACCCCACAAATGTGACTTGTGTGACAAATCATTTTCTCGACGAGGTAGTCTTCTCATGCACACGAACACTCATACTGGAATGAAGCCACACAATTGTGACTTATGTGACAAATCATTTTCTCAACGAGGTAGTCTTCTGAAGCATATGAACACTCATACTATGTTGACATGAGTCAACATAAACATTACAACATGTGAGTCAACATGTTACAGTAGTGTTATTAATAACTAATAATAAAGTAATAATACAAAACTAATAGTAACTCGTTTTTTCTTCTACAGTCAAACCTCTGTTTTCAACCATAATTCGTTCCTAAAAAGTGTTTGAAAACCGATTTCGTTGAGAACCGAATCATTTATTCTCACCATTGTGTTTATGCCATAGTGTTTATGCCATAGTGTTTATGCCATATTGTTTATGCCATGGTGTTGATACCATAGTGTATATACCATTGTGTTTATACGATAGTGTTTATACCATAGTGTTTATATCATAGTGTATATACCATAGTGTTTATACCGTAGCATTTATACTGTAGTGTTTATACCATAGGGTATATACTATTGTGTTTATACCATAGTGTTTATACCGTAGTATTTATACCATAGTGTATATACCATAGTGTTTATACCGTAGCATTTATACAATAGTGTTTATACCATAGTGTATATACCATTGTGTTTATACCATAGTGTATATACCATTGTGTTTATACGATAGTGTATATACCATTGTGTTTATACGATAGTGTATATACCATTGCGTTTATACGATAGTGTATATACCATTGTGTTTATACCATAGTCTATATACCATTGTGTTTATACGATAGTGTATATACCATTGTGTTTATACGATAGTGTATATACCATTGCGTTTATACCATAGTCTATATACCATTGTGTTTATACGATAGTGTATATACCATTGCGTTTATACCATAGTCTATATACCATTGTGTTTATACGATAGTGTATATACCATTGTGTTTATACCATAGTCTATATACCATTGTGTTTATACGATAGTGTATATACCATTGTGTTTATACCATAGTCTATATACCATTGTGTTTATACGATAGTGTATATACCATTGTGTTTATACCATAGTGTATATACCATTGCGTTTATACGATAGTGTATATACCATTGTGTTTATACCATAGTGTATATACCATTGTGTTTATACCATAGTGTATATACCATTGTGTTTATACGATAGTGTATATACCATTGTGTTTATACGATAGTGTCTATACCATTGTGTTTATACCATAGTGTATATACCATTGCGTTTATACGATAGTGTATATACCATTGTGTTTATACCATAGTGTATATACCATTGCGTTTATACGATAGTGTATATACTATTGTGTTTATACCATAGTGTATATACCATTGCGTTTATACGATAGTGTATATACCATTGTGTTTATACCATAGTGTATATACCATTGCGTTTATACGATAGTGTATATACCATTGTGTTTATACCATAGTCTATATACCATTGTGTTTATACGATAGTGTATATACCATTGTGTTTATACCATAGTGTATATACCATTGCGTTTATACGATAGTGTATATACCATTGTGTTTATACGATAGTGTATATACCATTGCGTTTATACGATAGTGTATATACCATTGTGTTTATACGATAGTGTATATACCATTGTGTTTATACCATAGTGTATATACCATTGCGTTTATACGATAGTGTATATACCATTGTGTTTATACCATAGTGTAAATACCATTGTGTTTATACCATAGTGTATATACCATTGTGTTTATACGATAGTGTATATACCATTGTGTTTATACGATAGTGTCTATACCATTGCGTTTATACCATAGTGTATATACCATTGCGTTTATACGATAGTGTATATACCATTGTGTTTATACCATAGTGTATATACCATTGCGTTTATACGATAGTGTATATACCATTGTGTTTATACCATAGTGTATATACCATTGTGTTTATACCATAGTGTATATACCATAGTGTTTATATCATAGTGTCTATACCGTAGCATTTATACCATAGTGTTTGTGCCATAGTGAGTAAATCGGTGATTTACAAAATGAGCTTAACTAATTATTGAACTTATTACAGATGAAATAGGTGAATTTGCGAAAAACTCGCTTGGGTGGAGTTTTGTGCAGAAATCTGTTTTTGTCTGTTACACCTCCGTGTGGCAAGATTGCCAATTTCATCACGTGATCAATCTAGCTTTATTCGTTTAAACTTTGTGTGGTGACTGTTGTAACAATTCCAGCAAATACAAGATGATTTTGCTAAGAAAGCTGGAACCTCAGTTTTACTGCAAAGCAGAGTTTAGTCATTTTACCAACTGATTGCTAATCTAATAAATTTGTTTGCTAATCTGATTTTTATTGTAAATTGCACTATATTTTTTGTATGCATTTTTTGTACTATTTTTTTGTACTACACTTTGTTTTTCACTGTATTTGATTGTAGATTGCTTTAGCTGTTATAAAGATGTGTTCATGCATCGCAATAAATATTATTGGTTGTTTTTTTACTTTTTTTCATAATTATGTGGAGCAGTTTAAATCAAATATGATTCCTTGTAGTAAAACTTTTCATAAAATGACGCAAAGCAAACTCAGTGATGATAATAAAGCTTTTCAATAAAGACATGCGAAACTTTGATTCCGTGTTTATTGTTTCATAATTCAATTCTACATTGTATTTCATAATACAGATGATGAGTATTTTAAGCTAGCGGAATGCATTCGTACTGAGGGTGGTAATTGTTGACATTTCGAATGTGTTATTCCACATTATTTCTCGTAGAACTAATACAAATTGTTCAGCTTTGGTTTAAATTCATTGAGAACCAATTTGGTCAACATTAAATGAAGTTTTGTGCAGCTTCGCTAACTTGAGGACAAATTTAGAGAAATTAACTTGAGAGAAATTTTAGAGAAGCCCAGTAATGCAAATGTACCTGTATAAAGCAGAATGTATGCAGTATTACAACCTGGCCTTTCTGTCTGCAAAGCTGAATGTTGTATATATATATATATATATAAATTCTTTATTTGTCATTAAAATGGCTCACTCATTATAATAAGATTGAGTAAGCCTCAGCGTAATGTTAAAATAACAACACTGTTCAAGACAAATGCGTCCAGTGCAGACTAAAAAAAACTAAAGTGCAAAACTAAGGCCTAATTATATACAATAAATGAACATATTTACAAACACCATATTAAAATATTTTTACAAAACAATATTACAAAAAAACATTAAATTTCACAAGACATATTTTACACTATATATACATTTAACATGACACAACAGAAACATAAATTTTTTTTAATTTTACATTTTTAATCGTTTTATGGAGTCAGGGGCGGGGGTAGATGAAATTTGAGTCTGTGTAATTAGTATCGGATGCACAATGTGGAAGTTGAAACCTGTTATATTGATATTCTTTTAATTTCTT
>JAQGDQ010001243.1:37500-52612 GCA_030141605.1 Tubiluchus corallicola
TGAACAAACATCACATTCACTTGACGTAAGCTACTACACGAATCTAGTTTTGTGGGAAGCTGACATGCACATTACACATGTGTTATGTTCTGTTTAATGTGACTGCAACATTTGATACCTACTTTTCACACTCGAAGAGCCAGTCATACCTACAAACTCCTTCGAAGGTCAATTTGATCGTAGTGATATTATTTATTAAAAAAACAGGTTATAATGTTTTCTCAAGTTTTTATGACAAATATATTCTTGGAAATACAAAAACGTTTTAGACTTTAATGAATTTAATTCAAATACGTTTATTACAAATGAGAATCATATTATAATTACGTCTGTTAAGGCCAGCTTGTTTTGTTTCGAGGATCGAGTTTTGCAAGAAACACCAAAATGATCCAAATATATGGTCTAATATCATTTTGTGACCGAAGTCAAAGCAATATCAAAGCTGGGTAGTGAATGGATGGGTGAATAAAAATGAGACTTGTTAATCTTGTTTTTTAGTGAAGATAGTGTACAGGTAGCACAATATCAGACTAGCGTGCTGTAATATTGTAGTAAACTAATATGAAGATTCTTAATCCTCATATTATTCGTAGTGATATAATTTATTAAAAAACAGGTTATAATGTTTTCTCAAGTTTTTATGACAAATACATTCTTGGAAATACAAAAACGTTGTAGACTCGTTCTCAACATGGACAATGCTCCCAGAAATTGCTGGCTGCTAGGGCGCGTAATTGAAAGACATTTTAGCAATGATGGATTAGTCAGAAGTGTTACCCTCAAGACCAAGGATGGACTTCTACGAAGACCCATCCACAAGCTCTGCCTGATAGAATGTGTATATGATAATTAGTTTTCTTAGTAATTGACACATTACTTAAAATGTTAATTAAGGGAGATAATGTAAATGCTAAAAGGGAGCATTTAAGGGGGCGGTGTGCTGATTTATTTAAACTTGTGTTATAAACTGTTAATGCCCCCTCTTTTCTGTTATAAACTGGTTTCCTTTTAAATAGGTCATGTGACTAGACTTTTACCTGTACACTTACCTGTAGATTGGAGTAACTCAGGCATTCACACACTGCAGTTACAGATTGTTTAGCGTCATTCATTGATTCGTTGTCATAATTTCATAATTACACTTATAGAAGATCACCATGTAAGTTGATTTATTAATTTCTTAAATCTTGAACTTTTGTTTATTAAAAAGACTAGAGATTAGATTTTATAATTTGCGAAAAAGTTTGTTAAAGTTAATTAGATCAATTTGGTTTAGATTTCGCCGTAAAATTGAGCAAAATTATATAAAATTATCTTATTTATTTTCAGATTAAACGATACAAGCTACAAAATTATGTTGTTGGAGATTTTTTATAAGAAGGTAGCACATACATATATAATAACAGTGCCATACTTGGGCAGCCCATGTACACCAATTGTCCTATTTTGGCTAGTGTCTTACTCCGCTCCCAACAAAGCTTTGTCATCGTCATCATGAGTATTTTTCAAAAAAAAACTGCAATCAATATATTTCAGACTACGACATAAACAATTTCTTTTACTTCCCAATGTTTGGCAATAATATCTTCAGTTCATAATTTTTTCAAGCTTAATTATGGTAATAATTAATTAAGTAACTAATTAATAAATTATTAATAAATTAATTAATAAATAATAAACTAAATAATCATGTAGTCTTTTTTGTACGAAGCCTCTATTTTATTATACTCACAGATGATCATCGTATAAACGGTAACCCTACACAGCCCCGTATATCGCCGTGACATGGTACACAATGCCGCAGTGCATATATATACTGTGATGTGGAACACCTGCTGCCATCAGGGCCTATTTCAAGGGGGGGGGAATGGGGATACTTCCCCGGGGCCTCACCCTCCAGGGGGGGCCTCACGCCAAGGTAATTTTTTTGGCTTTATACGAACTTATTGCCTCCTCTCTCTCTCTCTCTCTCTCTCTCTCTCTCTCTCTCTCTCTTCTCTCTCTCTCTCTCTCTCTCTCTCTCTCTCTCTCTCTCTCTCTCTCTCTCTCTCTCTCTCTCTCTCTCTCTCTCTCTCTCTCTTGCGCCGTTTGCCAGTATTGACAAGTATTAAGGACTGGTCTTGAGAATAAAGCAGTTTTTCTTTCAATTGTTCTTTCCTTTAACAACTGTATAACTCCATATTTTCTCTTCAAAAATGCTTCTCCGACGTTCTAGCAGTTCAAAACTTTCTCGGGGAGGGGGGGGGGGACGGGGAGTGGGGTAAAACAACAAATAATGGTATGGATTGACCTGTTAGATGAAAGTACTACCCATGTATTAGTGAATTAGTCATACCATCAAATTTTAATGTGGAAATGTCGTGGGTTTTGCCAGCTCGTAATCCTGGGGAGTAGACCTAGATAAGTTTGAGAAGTGAGTTGAAAAAGTCATGATCCCTCAACAAGATCCCTCAACAAGTTCCCTCAACATGATCACTGTTCTATAACATCCATCACTATACTGTGACATGGCTATGTATAGTGTTACTCGATGAATCTGTAATGTGATCTTTATCGCTCTACTACAATCTCATTTCATATGGAATCTATCACTACATTTTGTTCATGAACCAGTAATGTTAATTTCCACCATTTTGTCATACAAAGATTTGTTCATCCTTTTCCAGCATATGGGGAATAATGGCTGAATGTTTCTTCTATGAAAATAATTGCTATTATGACACGCAACCTTGTATATAGTCAAGCTGTTATTTTGACTATAGACATCAAGTTTGCCACCTTGCATAATTTAAAGATGTTGCCTAACATCGTAACCATGGCTGTCCATGGATAGATAACGTTTGAATATATAATCAATTAAATATGACTGAAATATTAATATGGCTGAAATATGTGTCGCCATGTTGTTAAAAATTAGCTTCCCACCGCCTGGTCACTATCGGCATGGGAGGGGGATCAATTCTATTATGAACACTTTTGACGCTTCAAATCATTAAAACGTTTTGAGCGTACTTTGAACAATGAGGCTTCTTAATTAAAGCACCAGAAATAGAAATTATTATTAATGATTGTTTTCAATCCCCCTCCCCCTGCTCTTCAGAAAATTCCTCCTCATCGGCTCGGTAATTGCCGCCTCACAAGCATCCAGCATCATCAGCATCGTGGTCGCCCTATCTTATAAATAGTTTTTATGCACAACTTGTATACGATACAGTGCAACTTACTTAACATACTGTAGCTTAATAAATAGTTTTTATGCACAACTTGTATACGGTACAGTGCAACTAACTTAACATACTGTAGCTTATACAATGTACTGCAGTTTTTAGAAATACTGCAGCTTAAAGGATTGTAACAAGTAATAGAATATATTGCAGTTTGTATGATATATTGCAGTTTCTAAAAATGCATCGTCTTATAGGATACGTTAACAATTAATAGAATATAGTGCAGCTTGTATGATATATTGTAGTTTGTTGAAGGTTGCAGTTTCTAGAAATATCGCAGCTTATAGGATATGTTACAATTAATACAATATACTGCAGCTCCTGTGATGCATTGCAGTTAACAGAATATTGCAGCATATATTGCACTTTAGAATACAATGCATTGCAGAAAATTTGTGTTGAATGTCAACTTTAAATATTATGCTAAATATGTAAGCACTTTTATATTGAATCTACCTTTAATGTTAAAATCCGAGAAAAACTGTAATGTATTCCGCTGATGATGCTGAAGCTCTAAATTGCAAATAGCAAATAGTAATTCTCCAAACCTCCCGAGAGAAGTTTGGGTCATCTTGCACTGGCTTTTGACTTGGCACATCCTCCCAGTACAAAGCTACCTTCTTGCATTGGCTTTTAACTTGCCAACATTGAAATAAATATTTTTGCTTATAACCTCCAAAGAGAAACTGCGTTGAATCAGTTTTAGCTTGTTGCTGACATTAAAATGAATATTTTGGCTCATAACAGGAGCAGTTGTCTTGAATCAACTTTAACTTGTTCTCACTATTAGAATGAACATTTTTGAACATCAAAGAAATGTTCAGTTGAATATATTTGGAACGTTTTGAACATTTTTTTACATATATTTTAATGAACATAATAGTAATCATAACAAAAATACGGAGTCCTCCATGGGTCCAGTTACCGAGCCTTCATAAGTACATAATATAGCAGCTTAACTCATAGTATAACCACTGTTATAAGTATATTGTGACCATTATCATGAAACAATACATTTGATTTATCTTGATATTGTGCTTAAATATGAATAAATTATCCTGAAACGATTATTATATAAATACAGAATTTTTTTAATTTTACTTGATGAAATGATACAAATTGGATTTTTTTAACTTGATATTCTTTTTCTCCAATGTAAATAAATTACTTGATGAAATGATTTAACCCTTTCAGTCCCAAACTATTTTTTTAATAAGGAAAATTTTTTTGGCTAGGTACTTTTGTTCAGTATGTCCATCTTGTTTGCACATAATAATTGTTTTTCTACCTGTGCCCGTGTGTTAAATATAGCCTGTATCCCACGGGATATATTGGGATTCAATGGAAGCATAAAATGTGCTTCATTTTGCAACTGCTGATAATTTTTTAAAGTATTTAAGACATTTAGTATGTACGCTATGCTGATCTGTACAAAGTCGTCTCTAAAGTACTGTACCTTGCGCAGTTTTTTATGCTATGAGCAATACGTAACTGAACGAAGTACAATGATAAGTTACGTATTATTTGTAGTGCTTAATGATTAGTGTTTAAAATAAATTGTCATTCATCAGGCCTGATTTTCATTGATATAATCATTTCGTAGTATATTTTTCATCATGTCTTAAAAACGCTTTTTCAACATAATTAATAAATGCCTTAATTACTTCTAACTCATTACATCCCATCAGGAATAAAAATTTATCAGCATCTCTCATAAGGAAAAATTCTGGTTTAATTACATTGATGTGATTATATAATTTTCCTCTAAGATCATTGTAATATGGACATTTTATAACAATGTCTAATTCGTCTTTGATTTCATTTCTAAAACAGTATGAGCATATACGATTCTCAGCCGGGATTTTTCCAGGTTTAACGTACCTCTGTCTTCCAATGCACAAAGTATGAAAGCTGAGTCTCAGTTTTGTACATTTTTATAGGATATTTGGAATAATCAGAAAGCAAATAGTTTTCTAGTTGAAATTGTTTTTTGAAAATTCGATAGTTTGTTTTGTCCATCAGGTTTGTTATCATTGTGGATTTCTTCTTACAGATGAAATATACTTTTGGAAGTATTTTACAAAATAACAATTGATCTTAAATAACAAATGACCTTAAATAACAATTGATCTTAAATAACAATTGATCTTAATAACAATTAATCTTGAATAATAGTTGATCTTAAATAACAATTGATCTTAAATAACAATTGATCTTGAATGACAATTGATCTTAAATAACAATTGATCTTAAATAACAATTGATCTTAAATAACAACTGATCTTGAATAACATATGATCTTAAATAAAAATTGATCTTAAATAACAATTGATCTTAAATAACAATTGATCTTGAATACCAATTGATCTTAAATAACAATTGATCTTAAATAACAATTGATCTTAAATAACAATTGATCTTAAATAACAATTGATCTTGAATAACAAATGGCTCCACTGTCGATGCAGAATGCGTTGTTGTATATTCTGGTAAAGATTTATAACGTTCCATTGCGATCGGCTTGGGATTTTCTTCAAACGTCATCCCCAACAACGACGACGACGACGACAACAACAACAATAACAACAACAGCAAGAATAACATTCAAAAGAGTAGATCCCCTCAACGATTAACTGCCTCATTGTAATCAACTAAAACTTGCAAAAAGGTTTGCTGGTTTATGCTGTCGAATAAAATGAATGAATAAAAGAATGAATGAATAAATGAATGCATGAATAAATGAATGAATGAATGAATGAATGAATGAATGAATGAATGAATGAATGAATGAATGAATGAATGAATGAATGAATGAATGAATGAATGAATGAATGAATGAATGAAGGAATGAATAAATGAACGAATGAATGAATGAACAAACGAATGAATGATTGAGTGAGTGAATGAATGAATGAATGAACGAATTGAACGAAGGAATGAACGAATGAACAAACGAATGAACGAATGAATGAATGAACGAATGAATGAATAAACGAATGAATGCATGAATGAACGAATGAATGAATGAATGAATAAATGAACGAATGAATGAATGGATATTCCTTGGGAACTAATGCCATTGCTATATTCTAAATAACAGTGTACATTGCTGAGGGAACTTTTCCAGCGACACAGCTGCGCGTTTGGCAAAGAATTTAAGCAACGTTGAGCTTGGCAAGTACATGGATAAGTAGCGATAATTTTTCATCTGCCCAATGGACAAAACCAGGCCGTTTTGTAATCTTATATACGAAAGTCTACAATTCAGTTTGCAAAATAACCTTTTAGAGGAAGGCGGGAGTTCAGGCCATTAATGAAGAGAATATATTTTTCATAAGCATAATCAATTACATTTTTGCACCTCTATGCAAGACACGCGCGCAAAAGTTCACAATGTTCGTGTTAAACTTTCATAACGTTTTAACCCGCTTCTTCGCGTGCCGTTCAATAGACTTTTTCACATCCCGTGCGGATTTGTAATCAATACTGTTGCATTAATAACAAAATTATTATAAAATTTGCAACTTGACAAGATAGTACTGATTGTCGTGTTCAAAATGCAGATCCACAAACCGCACAAATAAGAAAATTTGTGTTAATATTTTATTGGTCAATAATCAACAGCATTCCAAACGTTTTTAATAGATTTGCACGGTAGGTGATGGTGCATTAGCTGAGATATCTTTCTGCATAATTATAAACATGCGTCGTTCATGTGTTGTTGATGTTTACGGTAACGGTAAACCGTAGAGAGGGAATGTACGTAAGACAGTGTGGCGCAACCTACTTTTGTACTCATTCTAAAGCAGTCAGAAGTCGTAACGTGACAATTGACAAACCACTTATGGTCAATAATGTGCGAACGTTCCAACTGTCCTCTGTTTTTATCAAAATTATGCATAAAAATATTAATCGAACACTTTTTCTATTAAACATTGCGGTTCAATTAGTCAGAACTATGCTAACCCTGAAATCCGTAACTTGTCTCCAGTTTCAACATTTAAAAACATGTACAAACACGTTTTTACTCCAGCAGTACCATTGATAAAACTATCTTGTTATTTTTTTAGTTTCAATGTACAACTTTATATATTGCTTATATTGTAAATAAGTTTATGTTTTTTATAATACATATCCCTTTTTCTCTTCCTTTTCTTTTAATATACTAAAATTAAATTGTCATCTGGTTATTGTAGGTGGATATTTATTAATGTCTTTCGTTGTCTTTTTATTCAGTTCATTATCGGTGGCCCTTGAAAGCCATTAGGCTTCTTGGTAACCTAAATTAGTAAATGTTATTATTATTATTATTATTATTATTATTATTATTATTATTATTAAATTAAATTAAATTAAATTAAATTGTATTGTATTGTATTGTATTGTATTGTATTGTATTGTATTGTATTGTATTGTATTGTATCGTATCGTATCGTATCGTATCGTATCGTATCGTATCGTATCGTATCGTATCGTATCGTATCGTATCGTATCGTATCGTATCGTATCGTATCGTATCATATCATATCATATTATATATAATAAGGCGCACGCCTGGGCAAGGTGTATGGAGATCCTGAGTTGCCCAGACAACAGGAACCCCCTCTCTTCCTCCCTGGAGTAGTCTAAAGGAAAGCAGAGCGATACGTTTGGCACCAGGTTGGCTGCAGGAGCTGCCCGAGTCAGCGAGCTTGCTGCACTGGTCCTCCTTCGGGGCTCCACTCCTGATTTAGAAGGTTTACTCCTCTACACATGGCCGTTGGGTCACTTGACATCCTCCGTCCTGTAGTCGTTGGCTGCTTGTGCAGCTCCTCCGCCTAGTGTCAAGACACAGTGTGGGTTTATACATAACAGCTATAATACCGCAATGTGAGGAAAACTCACTTGTTTGAAATGTTTGCATCCTTCTTAGAGACTTAGAAACTGAATATATTATTTCTGACCTATTAAATATTATATATCCATGACATGTTCAACTTACCTGGTATCCACGTCGTTTATTGTGCAATAAAGAAGCGGTCTACCATTTGCTGCTGCTGCTGCTGTTGTTGTTGTTGTTGTTGTCGTCGTCGTCGTCGTTGTTGTTGTTGCTGCTGTCATTAACAATAATAATCAGATGCTATTATGCTGCAGTGGTAACGTTCAGGGTCAGATTATCCTACGTGTAGTATAAGCTGCACACTAGGGCCCCCCAACGTTTGCTAACATTTGGTAAAAATCTGTTTTTTCACTACGGTTGAGTTGAAATATGTGATAATTTGATTTGTAATAAATAGTAAAATAGTGATATTTCTTAAAGAATATTTTTATTGAGAAACAAAGAGTAGCTGTTCTAGTTTATTTAATGATTTACAATAACTTACTTCAAGCTGTGTAAATGTTACTAAAATTATCAGGAGGAAAAAATATTGAAGACTGGTGCGGGCGAGGTAAAAGGTGGCTCCGTTTGAGGGGGGGATAATTTCATTAGCCTATTGGTCCCTAAAGGACATAATCCGGCTCTGGTAATGACGTACATTTATGATATCAATATTAATTATCACATAATGTTTCTCATGTTTTTAACTTTTTTAAGTAAAAGTTTAATAAAGTTGTGTTGTTTCTAACTATAAATGTTTTTAAGTGCATGTGATAAAAATATTAAAATTTTCCTTTCCTTCCCATTTAAACGCAATTCAAAGATAATGCAAATCAATTGTGCGCTATTAGATGCTTCTTTTAAAATAGAAGATGATTAAGATTAATTGGATTTGATTAAATTAGGCCAAAACTATAATGACGGGATTGTGCGCGACATGCGCTAAACACAAGTCCAACAGTCTTTCAGATGTAATTTATGATTTTTTATTGTCCAAAATGAGCAATCATCATCTCATCCCAAAATAACTATCACATCATGACATATTTGACTGACTGACTGACTGACTGACTGACTGACTGACTGACTGACTGACATATTATGTGCGACTCGACTTCGTTTTATCTGAAGCAAATAAAAACATTTTCTGCTAATCCAATGTCAAAAAGATAATTAACTGCTATAATGAAAATGTATAATAATATTATGAAATATGAAGAAATCAAACTTACATCTTTGCCGCATCTTACTAACTTGCTAAAGAGAACTCGACTGACAAAATTTTGTGACAAAACGACGCGACGTACTAAACAAGAATACTTCTTTCCTATCCTGTCTGCAAAATGAGGCCCATGGCCTATTTCCTGTCCTAGCTCACCTGTCTATCAACAGCCTAAATTTGCAAAAAACAAACACAAGGAGGCACCACGTGCTTATATCCAAAACATGCTTGGTGTAATTAGCAGGTTCGTAACGCTAGGGCGCTTCCATTTTAAACTTACCTGCCATAACTACACGCGTCAATTTCTAAACAGAAGTAGATGTCGAGTTTTGCACTTTTGCACATTAATAACTTGAACAAATATTAAAATTTGCTAAAAATTTATTGCTGTTGGATAAGTTCATAATCATCGTCACCGAATGTCTGGTTTAATCTATAAAAAGTCTAATAAAAACGTCTTAGATCATTTTTGACACTAGATTGCTTCGCTTTCTACATTTAAATTAAAAATATAATTTTAAAAAAAGACAGCAAGATTATATGTATTCGCAAATATGAGTTAAAGGAAGACAGGATGATTTTTCATATACTACCCCATCTTCAAGTCCGATAAAAACTATACATTTTAACACAATTAATACTGCAAAAGCGTTTCTGATAATTAAATAATAGATTAAAAACTTAATTAACGGCGGGCGAGCCTAACTATTGATGATATCACAAACTAACATAATTTTCAAAAGCAAAAATATTTCACGGCATGTTGCACGTATTTCTGAAAACGAAATTTGGACCGACCGACTGACTGATTGACTGACTGACATATTACGTGCGACTCGACTTCGTTTTATCTGAAGCAAATAAAAACATTTTCTGCTAATACAATGTCAAAAAGATAATTAACTGCTATAGTGAAAATGTATAATAATATTATGAAATATGAAGAAATCAAACTTACATCTTTGCCGCATCTTACTAACTTGCTAAAGAGAACTCGACTGACAAAATTTTGTTATAAAACGACACGACGTACTAAACAAGAATGACTTCTTTCCTATCCTGTCTGCAAAATGTCCTGTCCTAGCTCACCTGTCTATCAACAGCCTAAATTTGCAAAAAACAAACACAAGGAGGCACCACTTGCTTATATCCGAAACACAAACCTGTAGAATTCTTCATATTAGCTTCAAAATACAAGTTCTTTGATATTTTAATCTAAATTGAAAACTCACTGTTTTACGGTTTAATTTTTAACATGTTTTTTGCAATTTTTTATACATTACAATTTTAAATAAATTTATTATCTTATTATTACGTATCTTAGTATTTAACGTTAGAATTGCTACTATTGCAAAAAGTAGAACTTATAGATATGGATAGTTTGCTGCAGAAATGTAAAATGAAAATAAAAAATGGACAGCACAAAAGTAGAGCAAACGGAACAACTAAAGTAACAGTGAAGATGGACTTGTTGATCCTGTTATGACAATGAATCCTGGACGCCATGTTTGTGAGTAACTGTTACGTTGTCGAATCCTATGTGTTGAAATTAAAATTGCAGGTTGAGTTTTTTGCACAGTTGCTTGCTTTAAAAATGGTGCAATTATTTTGAATTAATCGCCTCGCTGGTTTGCGCTAAGGTGACAGAATTGTGTTGTGATAACGCCAAACGTATTTCAAGTTTAATTTCCAATACTGAGAATTAATAGCTGACCCTATGAAGTACTCGTGTACTTTCCATTGTTATAGTTTTTCTCGTTATAATTATGACGATGACGATGATGATGATGATGATGAACGACGATGATGATAATGACGGTGGCGGTGGTGGTGGTGATGATGATGAGGATGATGATGATGATGACGACGATGACGAGGATGATGATGATGACGATGATAATGATGGTGGCGGTGGTGGTGGTGATGATGATGATGATGATGATGATGATGACGATGATGATGATGATGATGATGATGATGATGATGATGATGATGATGATGAGGATAATGTTTTTGACGATGATGACAATGACGTGAATGATGATGATGATGATGATGATGATGATGATGATGATGATGATGATAATGATGATGATGATGATGATGATGATGATGATGATGATGAGGATAATGTTTTTGACGATGATGACGATGACGTGAATGATGATGATGATGATGATGATGATGATGATGATGACGAAGAAGAAGAAAGTGATGATGACAATTATGATGATGATGATAATGATGATGATGACGATGAAAGGCCCATAAAGAAATTTCTGATTAACAAATGAAGAATAAAACTAAAGCTACGTATCATCTGAAACTATATCATTATTGGATCCCATAGAGTCGAAACATATGTAGGTGGCGACATCTAGTGCTGAATTTGGGATTTCTTTAAAGATAAGTAAAATTGCAAAATGGGCATCAGTAGTACGCTCTTCAGCCACCCTGTGGCGCACGTATGCAGCGTTTGAAGCTGTCATGCTTCATATTCCATCAATGCAATTTCAATGCAATAAAAGCGAGACGATAAGGTCTTCTTTGCTATTCGACTGATGTTCAATAACGGTTTAGCCCAAGCGATGTGCAGAACGTCTGCTTCGAAATTAGTTATAGATGCTAACATACAGAAATACAAGCAAAACAACTAGAAACTTAGAAGGGGTAGCAAATTACAAGATCATTTTGTTTTTTACGCAGTTCAGTACTTTGCAAACCACTAATCAGTAAACGTCAGTATTTGACGCAAAACCGAATCCAATCTTAAACAGCAATTCAAAACAATCGACTCTTTAAAATATTGAAAGGAAACATTCTATTTTTTTTTCAAAAATGACTTGCATGAAAGAATTATTACCACACAAACACATTTTCACATTCGCGCCACTAGTTCTTCGCTGTTACACGCATTTCACCATCCGCTAGTTAGACGGGCACCAGCGCCTACATTTCAGAAACGCATTGCACAAAAAATTGGCGCTGTATCTCTCACTTCAGATGTGTTAGTTTGTGACGAACTACACACGTTCGGCAGCTCATGCGTGAGCACAGCGGTAATTTGAAATTTGAATTTTTATCTTAAAACTTGCCTAGTTTTAGTACAACGCACTGAATATCTTACAGTAGCACTGTTCTTCAATTTTCGCTTTCGCAAACACGTGCAATACGTTCGTGGAATGGCTTTGCTGTTGAAAATTATTTCAGTTTGTCGTCAGTAGTTGGTCACATACATAAACATACTACTTTCTTTTATCAGAATAATTATGCTCCTATTATGTGAAGAAATTGGTGCTAGAGAATGCTGTAAGGTCTATGTTACCATATGGATGTCAATCTTTGTTACGTGATGACGTAAAACACACTATCATGGCCAAAATGTTTCTCCTGAAAACTCATAGCCTCAGGTAATGCAGTGTGCTGTCAAACTATGCTTCTGTATAACTCTGAGCTCTGGACTTTAAAAGCAAATCAAAAAGCTGAAATGGATGCGTTTCAAAGGCGAAATTACAGAAACATTTTGGGTATCAGATGGCCAAAGAAAATTTCAAACAAAGATCTATATGAAAAAATAAAAGAAGAACCTTGGACAAGAAAAATAAAAAGACGCCGTTTAAGATGGATTTGGCATATGCTCAGACTACCTGATGATATTCCAGTGAATATAGCTACAGAACCAGCTAAAAACCTGCAGGAGGACAAATGTTAACATATTTAGATTCTGCACAGAAAGATTTAAACACTTCAGCATTGATCCTTAGAAATAAATCCACTTGGGGCATTGTGGCGAGCAGGGAGTCCTGGCATAGGAAGGTGAGCAGAATCATGTCTCTGGACGTGTGATTCATTGGACGACGACGACGTATCACGCACAGTCGTGTTTTAAAAGTGTCGGTAAGAAATATAGACATTTCTTTTTGACAAGCTAAAATAACGTCTTGCAAAGCCAGTGCAATAATTCAGAAAATTTTCTAGTACAGGAACAGAACTAATGTTCCAAATAAAACAATGTCACCTGCATAAATAAAGTGATTTGTTCTATCCCCTGCTAGATCTCAGCCATTCATGCATTCCATTTAGTTTCACTGGTAGCTCAACAATGTAAACGTTGTACAACAAAGACGAAAGAACCCCTTTGACGAACGTCGGTTAGTCAAACGCAGTTCAAGTAAGTGCTGCCCTGTTTCACGAATAGTATCTGCTGATAATTAAGTAATAGATTAAAAGCTTAATTAACTTTAACAGACGGAATAACTATGATATGCGTGTTACATCGAAAACATGAGTCAAACCTCGTTATAACACCCTCCTTTATAATGCCAACCTCGCTTTTTTTGGCAAAGCAAACTGTCTATATTTGCGTAGATGTGTAGGTATTAATGCACCTCGTTATATATAATGCCGAGCTCGCTTGATGCCAAAATTTGTTGCAGTCCCAAAGTAGGCAGTATAAAGAGGTTTGACTGTAGTATTAAAGACATATTGCAGCTGCAGCCATGCAAAAAGCATAGATGAACACTGAATAAACACAAAAAGCTGCTTGTAATGTGTATGACCTGTCAGCTGCACAATAACATAGCTCATTGGTTTCCAGAATGAAAATTTTCTATTCACAGTAAACCTACCTGTGCCACTATACTGAAAGCACATGCCATCCCAACCTGTCCCACACCAACTATAGTTATCTTTGCATGCGGTGAGTCGGTGTGTCTTAAAACATTTGCCATTAGTTTGCCCTTTATACTGCCAGCTGATTTGTCACTCATGATTGAGGTTGAGAGTCAAGTGCTGTTCAAGATCACCTGCTATTAACTACAGCATTTTAAGCAATGTTTGTAGCTTGATTTGCTGGTGCTTTTGTTTTTTATTTATTGTTATTTCATTTACGTATTGCAAAAACATTACTAAACAAATAAAATAAAGCAAGAACGGCTACAGACAACAAAAAACAAAGCAAGATTGCAGACTCAAGGAATAAAGTATTTACAAAGTTTTACTAGTTACATAGCAATTGACCTCTTTTGCCCTAAAAAGATTATAATGATAAGGAAACACTGTAACACAGATCTGCATGAGATACATTGCAGGGCTTGTACTCTACTTTCAAAAATATACGACATTATTCTAAAAAAACATAGGACATTTTTGAAAAAATATAGGAATTATAGGACATTTTTCCTTAAAAACAGCGATTTTCACAATTTCTTTGCAAAAGTAAATGATATTTGAGAATACAAACTCTGTAAAAACATACATACTTCACAACAGACAACCGTTATTAACATTCACTAAAATGCCCAAATCATGAAGATATGCACTTATAATATCTAATTGTGGTTATGCGCGCCGAAGGCGTGTGAAAAATACCAATAATATTCTCATTTCATTGAGAATTCATGGTTTTATAGGAATTATTGGACATAACCCCAAAATGTAGGAATTATAGGACGTTTTCAAAAAAATATAGGAATTATAGGATGAGTACGAGCCCTGCAAATTGTGACCCACATATCTGTTGCCAGAATCCTTGGATACCAACATCACTTCAGGCTATATTTGACTCACAATGTTGTTACTGTTGTTTGTCTACAGCCATCTCATGTCAGCAACCTCACTGTTTAGAACTACCTTATTTCAGCATTTATAAATAATATTTATATTATTTATAACACCAAGCAGTTAACTTGTTCTGACTTAATCCCTTGCATTGGTAATTATTAAGTCTATGAATCACCTGCTTATAACACTGACCTATTTTCGGGACTCCTTCACTTGTGTCAAAATAGATAGCATACGTCACTT
>JAQGDQ010002408.1:0-21973 GCA_030141605.1 Tubiluchus corallicola
TTTTTGAATGTATGATGTTTTTTTATTTTCATCAGCACTTCATAGCTAAGTGAGCTTATGGGTTTTATCCTTCCATCTGTTCCTTGTACAAGTATTTTCTCAAATTCTTTTGTTTGCTCTTTACTTACTAATTTGAAGTTATTTTCATTGGCGTAGCTTTTTGTGGCAAATGGGGTAAGCCCTAAAATGAGGATGAGTAGTATTTTTTCTTTTTGTAGTTGTATTTTGCTAATTTTTCGTGATAGTACCCTAAGTCTGCCATTGCGAGTGAATAGCGACCCTATCATTCCCAAAATCATTAGTATATAGCCTATGTAGGTTATTGTAGTGCCAAGCCAATCTTTATTTGCGGAGAGAACAGTGCCTTTCTCATCCTGGTCGTAAGATGCTTGATAGAATCTGTATCCTCTATAGTTCAATATGTTGTTCATAAATATTTTATGGTCTTCTTTTTTGTTTTTTTGCTTGTCTGTTACGGTTACGTGGCTGGTGTAGGAAGATGGGCTGTTTGAACCTGTGTATTTTTGTAATTCAAATTTTTTGAGATGTATAGAAAAAGGTAGGTATATTCTTTTTTTGCCGTAGGTGATGGTATAGTGGGTGTTGTCTATTTCAAAGTTTTCGGGCATTCCTTCTGTGTTGTCTATGCCTTTCACACTAATTGTTTTTGTAGTTTTTCCTTGCGTTATTTCCAATATTACTACCCTGATGTTTTGAAAGTTGTGCGAATGTGGTATTGTATGATGATATTTTAAGAGCCGAATGTTGATTTTTTCATTACCGAAATAGTAATTCTTACTAAGCCTATTTTGCCCTATGGGAGCAAAGAGTGTTTTCTGGTGGAAGGTGACACTGTCATTATCTTTTTTAAATGTAATGGTTAAGAAATTATGCTCCGACAGTATGTAGTTCGAAGTTTCTCCTTCGCGAATGTGTATTGTACCTTCAAAACCTACATACCTAGTAATCCAAGCTCCTGCTACAACAAAAATAAAAGATAGGTGAAAGATAAAGATGAATATTTTTTTCTTCTTGAATGTTTTGTGTTTGAAAAGGGCTAGTACTAAATTGACAGATAATATGAATAACATTATTTCAAACCATTTAGCATTGTAAATCAAAGCTCTGGCTGTTGCTGTGTTGTAACTGTTTTCTATAAATGTGGCAATGGCTATGCTGATGGCAAAAATGAAGATTAAACTTCCCATCAATTTCATAGAAGAAAGAATTTTGTATAGTTTTTTCATCGTTTTTCTAAGAATATTTGTACAAAGTTAAGTTTTTGAGAGTGTTATTAGGCAGGTTTTTAATAAAAAAATAATGGCGATGGTTCTTAGCCTGTTCTTTACCTAAGCACTCCATAGTTTTAGGAACTATGTTTTGAAAGGGGATTTTGAGCAGGAAGCAAAACTATATAATAGATATCTTTTGTTTCTACGACTGAAATAACTTATTAGATTTTTTTAGCTTTGAATGTAAATAATAGCTGCTAATTTAGATATTGCTTTTATTTACAAGCTATATGACTGTTTCTTTTCTTATTTTTCAATTCCAAAGAGGATGGCGACACAGCCTTCATTAACTGTCTCTGTTTTTGTTTCTTTATGGGGAATTTTCAGGATAATACTAACATTTTGAGGTGAGTCAAATTCAAAGTCCCAATAGTTTTTATCCTCTTTTTTCTTACTTTCGTAAATGATGTTTTTATTTTTGTCCAATATTTTGAACTGCACCTTAGATGAAGAATAAAAGCTGCAAATAGTCATTCTATATTTTTGGTAGGCGCTAAATGTTTTATGAAGTTCTGCTTCTTCTCCTTCTGCTAGTATTGTTGTATTGTAATTGCCATCATATACATATGGATTTAAGATATTTCTGCAAAAGTTCTTCACAAAACTACGGCATTGCGAATAAGTTTGATTAGAAGTAAATACTAATGAAATTAATATCATACAAATAACATATAGTTTTTTCATAGTAAATAATGAAAATTTATTTTACGATACAAACTCGTTTCTTATTGTTTTCACTTGTTTTTTTAGGAACTGGAAATCTTTTTCATCTATTATAATTTTTGAGTCTGACTTTATTATAGTAGCATCTTTTTGTACACTATATTCTAATGTTGTTGTAGAAACATTGTATTCAAATTTATCAAATGTTTTTTTCAATTGTTTCAACCTTGCGACTATCATATTGATATTATTGTCCTTTTCTTGGTACAATAGTTCTATTTGCTCTAATAAAATATCCAAACTCAATTTTTGGCTTATAATAAGACTGCTAAATTCTTCCTGTTTTATGTTGGATATATTAAATACTTGTGTTGTTAGATATAGGCTTTCTATCCAACTGCCAGCAATTATATATGTGGATAGTTGCATTTGTTCATTTTCCATCAAATAAGAGTTTGATGCCATATATATATCTGCTATAATATTTGAGATAAGTTCTCTATCGTTTATATTATTTTCTAATTCTTGTAATGTTTTTGGTGAGATGGCATCTGTTATATTTATTTTATCTGCTAAAATTTTGCAAGCAGACATATATCTTGCTGTATTTTGTTGGTTGCTAAATAGACTTGTGAAGCTTAAATCAGCAATATAAATTCCAAGATTAGTTGCTATCTCTTTGCTTGACACATAAGTTTCTACATTGTTTAAGGGGTTTAGAAGTTCTTCGTTGTATTTTAACTTAAGTCTTTTAAGGGCAATGGCTATTTCTAAGGGAGATGGTAAAGCGTGTAAGATGTATTTGGACTGAACAACATTTTTCTGGGTTATTTCAGCCAACTCTGTTGATATATCTGCTAGTTCGTTTTTGTTCTTTTTTACTGAATTCATACAAGAAGATGTAAACAGAATGGCAATGAGTAAGCCTGTAACTGGTTTTTTATAAATGGAGATATTCATTTTAGTATTAAAATAGTTAAGAATTATAACAACTATATTATAAACTTTGCTCGAACTAATTGTTGTAAGCTACTATTAAAACTAACTGTTGAATAGAATATTTATTATGTGAAAAAAATGTAATAAAAGAAAAGCACCTATCTTTTTATAAGATGGGTGCTTATGATTTTGTTTGTATACTACAAATACGGCTTTAATTTTCTACGATATCAGGGGTATTAATCATCATTGGCATTAGAAGCATTAACAAATCTTGTGATTCGTCTTCTTTATTAGTGGGAGAGAATATGCCTGCCCTGTTGGCATCTGTAAGTTCTAACTCTATTTCGGTTGAATCTATATTTTGTAGGATGTCTCTAATGAAAGTTGATTTAAAGCCTATTTGTATTTCTTCTCCTTTGTATTGGCATTTCAACTTTTCTACAGCAGATATTGAAAAATCTATATCTTGTGCAGATATAATTACTTCTGTTTTTTTTATTTCTAATTTTACAAGAAGACTTGATTGATTAGAAAAAAGAGCTACTCTCTTTAATGCGTTGTAAAATTCTACTCTATCTATTGTTAGTTTGTAGGGGTTGCTTTCAGGTATTACAGAGTTGTAATTAGGATAATTGCCTTCTATAAGCAGGCATATAATCTTATAGTCAGGTAATATAATGTGTGCATATCTATCGTTGAAGTCTATTTTTACTTCGTTTATTTCTTTTGACAAAAGGTCTTTAATTAAACTGGCAGGTTTTTTGGGTAAAATAAACGATGAGTTTAATTCAGAGTTGATATCGTCTCTCCTGTATCTTACAAGTTTATGAGCGTCAGAGGCTACGAATATTATATTATTTTTATTTATGTCAAGGTATATTCCGTTCATTACAGGTCTGTATTCATCTTCTGCAGTAGCAAACAAAGTTTTTTCTATACCTGTTTGAAAAGCATCTGTTGGCAACGATGCTGATTTAACATTCTCTTTCTCCAGTTCTTTTATCACTGGGTATTCGTTTGCATCTTGCCCTACAATAGAGTACTCTCCATTATTAGATATTATTTTTATAGTGAGTTCTTTCTCTTCAATATCAAAGGTTAATGGTTGTTCGGGAAGCTCTCTTAAAATATCTAACAATATTTTTGAAGGAACAGCAATTTTGCCAGAATCATTGCCTTCTTGTAATGTAATTGTAGAAATAAGTGTGGTGGCTTTATCTGATGCTGTTAAAGTTAAATTGGTGTTTTTTATTTCAAACAAAAAATTATTTAAAATGGGGAAAGTGCTTTTAGGATCAATAACTTTACCAATAGATTGCAGCCTTGCTAATAATTCACTACTTGATACAATAAATTTCATCTTTAATAAAAATAAAAGGTAAATTTACAATGTAAAATTCTTAAATTAAAATACAATTATAAGTTTTTTTTATAATAAGAAAGGAGTATGTTAATAAGTTTTGATAAATTTCTTATTTATGAACAATAATTTTCTTTTTTTTAATCATACGATTAGGCTTTTTTTATTGTATTTCCTTCATTGTAGGGTGGTTTAAAAGAATTTATAAAATTTTTAAAATTTTCAGCTCTGTTCTTCTGTTTTTGGCTCTTCCTTCATTCGTTTCGTTGCTGGATACAGGCTGGCTACTTCCATAGCCTTTGTAGGATAGCCTTTGGGGAGGGACATTGTTGCTTATTAAGAAATCATATACAGCTTTGGCTCGTTGTGTAGAAAGCTCTAAGTTGTAAGCATCGCTACCTGTGTTGTCTGTATGACCTCCTATTTCTACTGTCAGTTTAGTATTGTTGTTCATAAACTCCAATATCCTTTTCAATTCTGAGATTGATTTTTGCTGTAATTCGTAGGAGTCTGTTTCAAAAAAAATATTGTTTAGCACCACTCTACTATCTTCTTCAATGGGTTGTAGAGCTATGTTCAATAGGTATGGAGATAGGATGGTGTTGGTGTCTACAAGCGAGAAGCTTTTGGAATGGAACAAATATCCTTCTTTTGATATGCTCAAAGAGTATTCCCTATTGGCAGGTAGTACTATCAAGAAGCCATTGTCTTTGTCCGACAATGTTGTTGTCACTATTTTTCTTGTCTGTAAATCAGTGAGTTGTATGTTGGCTATTAGTTTTTCATTAGTCTTTTTGTTGCTTACCATTCCCTTTGCGTAAGTGACGGGTTGAGGTCTTGCTTCTTTGTATAGGTTGAAGTAAAACAGGCTTTTTAAACTATCTCGGTTGGAAGAGAAATAAGCAGTCTCACCAGCTGCACTAATATTTATGCCCTCTTCATCTTTATAAGTGTTTATCGGATAGCCTAAGTTTTGAGGTTTTGACCATTGTCCGTTAGGGGTTTTACGGCTTACGAAAATATCTGCCCCTCCCATACCAGTGTGATAATCGGAGGAGAAATACAAAGTAGCATTGTCATAATGGATGAAAGGAGCTATTTCATTGCCTACGGTGTTTATGCTGTCTCCCAAGTTTTTTGGCTCTTCAAAAATAGGTTTTCCATTGTAGTTATATCCTCTTAGCACTGCGTACCAAATATCATTTTTCCCTTTTCCTCCTTCTCTGTTGCTCACAAAATAGAGTACCTTGCCATCAGACGAAATACTTGGCTGTGATTCCCACATTCTACTATTTACAGGTTCTCCTAAGTTTTTTGGATAAGTCCATTTGTCCCCCAACTTTCTAGAGTAATAAATGTCGCACCCACCCACTGCACCCTTACGCCCACAAGCTGTAAAGTAGAAATACTGTTCGTCGGCAGTAATAGTATGCGTTCCTTCATTTCCTAAGGTATTTAATGGTGGTCCCATATTGAGTGCCTGTTGCCACACACCATCTTTTTGATAGCTGATGAAAAAATCTTCGTGTATATTGCCTACTCTATAAGGAGCTTCTTCATTTATTTTTATCAAAGAGGTAAATATGAGCCGCTTGCCGTCTATGCTTATGCTTGGCCAATATGAATGATAGCTCGTATTTACATCAATACTTTGAGGGGAATATGGCACGGGACTTGCTATTGCATCTATGGCGAAACGACATCTTTCTAAGAGTTTTTCTGTTTTCTCTTTTCTCCTTCTACTTAGCTTGTCGAAGGTTAAAACTTTTTTCAAATATTCTTGTGCCTCTGTGTATTGCCCATATTGCAGCAATGTTTCGCCCAAAAGAAAATAGATGCGGGCAGAGTAGTTGGGGTCAATAGCAAGTGCTGCCTTATAGGAAAGCACAGCTTTTTCATACATTTTTTTTTGATAGTATATTTCTGCTTTTAGTAGATGTGCTTCCACAAACTGGTCGTCTGCCTTCAACGATTGGTTAAGCTCTTTTAAGGCTTGGTTGTAATAAAGCAATGAGAAGTTGTTGGAAGCTGCCTTGTAGTTTTTTATTGCTTTTTTCGATTTGGTGGAGTAGGGTTGGCTATATGCAATAGTTGAAAAGAAAACTAAAAATAGGATAAGTAATATGTTTTTTAGCATATGCAAAATAGGGCTTAAATAAATACTAAGGTAGAAGTTTTCTTGAAAATCGTATAGCTTTTGTAAGCTAAAAATGATAAATAAGAAACATAGCTACAAAAAAGTATCATCGTTTGTTCTTATCTTTTTTCAGATATTGCTTATTAACGAAAAGGGATGCTAACTTTAATCTAAGAATGTGCCGCTTACATTGTTTTTCGTATTTTAAAACTATTTTTGTTCTTTTATTTTTATGCTGTTAGCAGCAAACCTACAAATGTGCCAGAAGTAGTATTAGTTGTTCAATAATTTAAAGTAGCTTGAAGTTGTGTATAATTAGCATTTCTTTAAAGTGTCCTTTTTGCTGTTTTTTTGGTCGTTATATTATTGCTTAATATTGCTGGAATGTTGAAAACTTTTTTTATTCTTTCTAAGAATTAGATCAAAAAAATATATTTTTGTTTTTTTAATGATATATAAGTTCAAGATGTATTTTAGCTAATGTAAATAAGTATATGTCTCAGTTTCGTAATTTTAAGCAGGTAGAAAAATTGGTTTTTGGACGAGGTTGTTTCAGTCAGTTGCGAGAAATAATAGAACCTCAGAGAAAAGAGTTGTCATCTTTCATTTTTTTTGTAGATGATGTTTTCAAGGGCAGGTCTTTGTTGATAGATAGAATACCTTTGCAAGGCAATGATGAAATAATATATGTAGATGTAACGGATGAACCTAAAACAAAACAGATAGATGCTTTTGTAAAGCAAATAAATGACAAACATACAAAGTTGCCTTCTGGTATAATTGGTATTGGTGGTGGTTCTGTATTAGATGTTGCTAAGGCTGTCTCACTAATGCTGACGAATGTAGGTTCGTCTGCAGAGTATCAGGGCTGGGATTTGATAAGATATGCGGGTGTATACCACGTAGGGATTCCTACGCTTTCGGGAACAGGAGCAGAGGTATCTCGCACTGCTGTGCTTACTGGTCCTGAAAAAAAGTTAGGTTTAAATTCTGATTATACTGTTTATGACCAAATAATTCTTGACCCTGAGTTACTGGATGGTGTGCCTGTAGAGCAGCGGTTTTATACTGGAATGGACTGTTATATACATTGTATAGAGTCGCTGGAAGGGACTTATCTCAATGCTTTTAGTCGTTCGTATGGTGAAAAATCCTTGGCTTTGTGTCGTGAGGTGTTTTTAGAGAAAGAAAGTTGGGATGACGATTCAGATGATAAGTTGATGATGGCATCTTATTTGGGTGGTATGAGTATTGCTTATTCGCAAGTAGGGGTAGCTCACGCTATGTCCTATGGTTTATCGTATGTGTTAGGCACGCATCATGGTATAGGTAATTGTATTGTTTTCAATCATTTAGATGAGTTTTACCCCGAAGGAGTAAAAGAGTTTAAAGATATGTTAAAGAAACATAGCATATCGTTGCCGCAAGGCTTAACTGCAGGGCTGCCAGAAAAGCAATTTAAAAAGATGATAGATGTAGCTATCAGTTTAGAACCACTGTGGGAAAATGCTTTGGGAGAAAATTGGCAAAAGATAATGACAAAGAAAAAGCTGGCAGAACTTTATAAGAGGATATGACAAAGATAGGGGGGTAGATGAAGTAGCACATTTTCTTATATAACTTTGCTGGCAAATATTCGCTATGTTTGTAGATGCAAATAATATCTTCTATAAAAACTTTACTGCTTGGAATAAGCACTTATAAAGATGCTGCTGTCCTTATAGTCAAAAGAAGATTGTTTATATATTTTCTATTTCCTATTATATTTTACCTACTTTATTTTATAGCCAGTATTTGCTTATTGTCTTCCATTGTTGAAGGGTTAAGAAATTATGTTTTAAATTTTTTTTACGATTTCAATCTAGCAAATTGGGGCTGGCTTATTAACCTCATAACTATCTCTTTAATATATGTTGTGAAGTTGATTATATTCCTCCTTTTTGCCTACCTATCAGGTTACATAGTTCTTGTTTTAATGTCTCCTGTCATATCTCATCTTTCTGAGAAAACAGAGCAAATCGTTACAGGCAATACAACTTCTACCAAATATCTCCAAATGCTAAAAAACTCTTTGATAGGAGTAAGGGTAGCTGTCGTCAATTTCTTTTCAGAAGTAGGAATTATTGCTATCACATTTATTTTTGCGTTTATGCCCGTAGTGGGGCTTATTACTCCTTTTTTTCTTGTTATTATTACTGCCTATTTCTATGGTTTTTCGTTTATAGATTATTATTTGGAAAGAAAAAACCTTAATACTCGTCAGCGAATAAAATTCATAAGGAAAAACAAATGGTTTGTTATAGGTAACGGGCTTGTTTTTTTGTTTTTCTTTCTTATCCCTTATGTTGGAGTTTTGTTAGGTGCTTTTGTTTGCATATTTTCAACTGTAGCTGCTACTATAGGTGTGAATAAGATATGGGAAGAGAAAAATTATTCGAAGTTTCATAAATTAAAAATTAAAAATTAGGATTAGTAAAATTAATTTACTATACTTGTTTTTTGTTATTAATTGGTATTGATTGATTTTTGATTAAAAAAATAGGAATCTCCATGAACTTGAATGTTGTCTTTTTTATGTGTATTTTGCTGTTTTTTGGAAGTTTTGATTTGAACTCTCAAGTAGGAATAGGAACAAATGAACCACAAGGAGTATTAGATGTGAGGTCTCAAGCAGAAGGAATTAATGATCATTATGGTTTGGTGCTTCCTAGAGCAAATATAACCTCTAATGGAATTGAAAATCCTCAAGGTGGTAGTGTTCCCGTAGGCACGATGGTATTTGATTTGGATACTGATTACAATTGCGTGCGAGTGTACTTAGATGCTGAGGGGTGGTCGGATTGTTTGTCTGCGGTTGATATATGGAATCAACCATAATCTATTTCTATACAATAAAAGTATTGAGAAGATAAAGCCTTAAGGAAGCTATATTTTAAATAAATCTTTGTTTCCTCACTCTTTAAATAAGGTTTATTATATGATTAAGTGCTATTTTTGTGTGTTTTTTATCTTTCTTTGGAAGTTTTGATTTTTAAGAGTAAGAATAAGCACGGATAAGCCCCAAGGAGGGTATTTAAGAATTTGTTTCTTGAAAACGAAGAAAAAATACATTGAATATAGCACTAACGTAAGGTGTGTGTAGCTTATGAAAATTTACATAAGACCTTATAGTAGCAAGCTAAAATATAACATAGATGAAAAAAGTATTTATCTCGCTGTTCGTTTGTTTGTTTGTTTTGAGTAGTAATATGGCAGACCCAACGAGTAGGGACGTCTCTCAAATAGTTTATAAGATAAATTTAGAACAAGATATTTCAAAAGCATCTTGGAGGCACATAAAACAAGGTTTTGAAGGTGCTGAAGAAGAAGGTGCGGATATTATACTTATCCAGATGGATACTTATGGAGGTTTAGTTGTGTATGCTGACTCTATTCGTACGCTTATATTAGACAGCAAGATACCTGTGTATGTATTTATTGACAAAAATGCGGCTTCAGCGGGTGCTTTAATTTCTATTGCTTGTGACAAAATATTTATGACACACGGCTCTACCATAGGGGCTGCAACTGTTGTTAATCAAACGGGTGAACCAGTGCCAGACAAGTACCAGTCTTACATGCGAGCTACTATGCGAGCTACTGCACAAGCACATGGGAAGGATACTATAGTAATGGATAACGATACTACTATACAATGGAAACGAGATCCTGATATAGCACAGTCAATGGTAGACCCTGTTATTAGCATAAAAGGTGTCATAGACTCTGGGCAAGTGCTTACTTTTACTGCGGTTGAAGCTTTTCAACATAATTTCTGCAATGGTATAGCATCTGATGTGCAAGAGGTATTACGGCAAGCAAATATTAGTGATTATAGAATAAAAGAATATAAGCCTACTGCGATGGATGAGATTATAGCCTTCTTGCTTAATCCTGCTTTGCAAGGTATTTTCCTGATGCTTATTATAGGTGGAATATATTATGAGCTACAAACTCCGGGTTTGGGCTTTCCTATTGCAGCGGCCATTGCAGGTGCCGTGTTGTACTTTGCCCCCCTATATTTGGAAGGTTTAGCCGAAAATTGGGAAATATCTTTATTCATTGTTGGTCTCATACTTCTTGCCGTAGAAATGTTTGTCATACCCGGGTTCGGAATAGCTGGAATACTTGGTATTGTTTGTATTATTGCCAGTTTTACGTTGAGTCTTATAGACAATGTAGTTTTTGATTTTCAGCTTCCAAGTATATATATTAGAGTTTTATTGCGTTCTTTTTTCTTTGTCTGTTTTTTCATCCTTTCTTCTTTTGTCCTTTCCCTCTATTTTAGTAAGAAATTGGTGAAAACAAGAAAACTAAAAATAGCTCTTAATACTTCTCAAGAAATAGCTGAAGGGTATATAGGTGTAACTACTCAGCAGGATAAAATTATAGGGAAAAAAGGTGTAGCACATACTGTGTTGCGTCCCTCAGGGAAGGTGGAAATAGAAAAAGAGATGTATGATGCTGTATCTGAATATGGATTCATAAACCAAGGAGAAAAAGTAAAAGTTGTGCGTTATGAAACAGGGCAGATATATGTGGTGAAAGTTTAGGTTTTATTTTTCTACATTATTTTTTCAAGTCTTTGGGGCGTTCTACTTTTACTTTTAATAAAGCAATATTCAGCACTTCTATTACTTCTTTTACATAATGGAATTTTAGCCCTTTCAAATAGATGCTTTTTATTTCTTTAATGTCCTTTTCATTTTCTTTTGACAAAATAATTTCCTTGATGCCTGCTCTTTTAGCAGCTAATATTTTTTCCTTAATACCTCCTACGGGTAATACCTTACCTCTTAGTGTTATTTCGCCTGTCATTGCTACATTTTTCTTTACCTTGCGTTGTGTATAAATAGAGGCTAGAGAAGTGGCCATAGTAATGCCTGCTGAAGGGCCATCTTTAGGAATTGCTCCTTCTGGCACATGTATATGTAAGTTCCATCTGTTAAATATTTTCTCGTCAATATTTAGCTGTTTCGCATTTGATTTTATATATTCCAAAGCTATTATTGCTGATTCTTTCATCACATCCCCCAGGTTGCCAGTTAAGGTTAATTTTCCTTCTCCTTTACTTAAACTGCTTTCAATAAAAAGTATTTCGCCTCCTACTGCTGTCCAAGCTAAACCTGTTACTAATCCTGCGAACTCATTTCCTTCGTATGTTTCTCCACTATATTTCACTGCCCCGAGGTATTCTTGCAAATGTTCTGTCTTTACGTTTTTATCATACTCTTCTTCCAAGGCAATTTTTTTTGCTATTTTTCTTACTACTTTTGCAATTCGTTTGTCTAGCTCTCTTACACCTGATTCTCTTGTGTAGTTTTTTATAATGTCTTCTATGGTAAGTTTTGGGATGTTTAGTTGTTGTTTTGTCAGTCCATGTTTTTTTAGTTGATCAGGTACAAGATGGCGTTTGGCTATCTCTTTTTTTTCTTCTATGATGTAGCCACTTATATTGATAAGTTCCATTCTGTCCAATAGTGGAGTAGGAATAGTTTCAAGTATATTAGCCGTAGCAATAAACATTACTTTGGAGAGGTCATAGTCTATCTCCAAATAATTATCGTGAAAGGTGGAGTTTTGTTCTGGGTCTAACACTTCTAATAATGCAGATGAAGGGTCTCCGTGTGAACCCACACCTGTTTTATCTATCTCATCAAGGATGAATACAGGGTTAGATGATTTTGATTTCTTGATACCTTGTATAATACGTCCGGGCATTGCTCCTATGTAGGTTTTGCGATGCCCTCTTATTTCTGCCTCATCGTGCAAGCCACCTAAGGACATTCTTACATATTTTCTATTCAAAGCGTGAGCAACTGACTTTCCGAGTGATGTTTTACCTACCCCGGGAGGACCATATAAGCAAAGTATTGGGGATTTGAGGTCTCCTTTCAATTTCAATACAGCCAAGTGTTCTACAATGCGTTCCTTTACCTTTTCTAAACCATAATGTTCTTTATCCAGAATCTTCTCTGCTTTCTTCAAGTTAAAATTGTCTTTGGTGTATTTATTCCAAGGTAGTTCCAATAAGGTATCCATATAGTTGAGTTGTATGGAATACTCTCCTGATGCTACATTAAGACGTTGTATTTTTGTCAATTCATTATCAAAAAATTTAGCTACTTCTTCGCTCCAGTTTTTCTTCGCTGCTCTTTTTTTTAGCTCTCTTATTTCTTGGTCGACAGGATTGGGGCCTAGTTCATCCTGTATTGTTTTCATTTGTTGTTGTAAGAAGTATTCTCTCTGCTGCTGCTCTATTCCCGTCTTTACCTTTGTTTGTATGTCATCTTTCAGTTCAACCAATTGTAACTCTTTAGAAAGATGTGTTATCAATTTAACAGCTTGTTTTTTAAGGTTCGGCTCTTCTATCAACTGTTGTTTTTTGGCTACTTTTATATCTATATTTGCGCAAATAAAATTGATAAGATAAATAGGGTCCTCTATGTTTCTAATAGTAAACTCTGCCTCCACAGGGATTTGCGAAGAGTGTTTAATTATCTTAGAAGATATGTCTCTAATAGATGCAATAATGGCCTGAAATTTTTTATCTGTCTTACTTTCGTATTTCTTATTATTTTCTTTCCATAAGTCTACTTTTGCTATAAGATTAGGGGTTTCTTCTACAGTTTCTAAGATGGAAAATCGGCTTCTGCCTTGTAGTAATACAGACACACTACCGTCGGGCATTTCCAGTATCTTTAAAGGTTTTGCAATGGTTCCTACTTCGTATAAATCTTTAAACAATGGGTTTTCTATATTTTTGTCTTTCTGTGCCACAGCACCTACAAAACCTTTATTTTCATATATCTTTCTTACAATATCTAAAGATTTTTTTCTACCTATGTTAATAGGTAGTATTACTCCAGGGAAAAGAACTACATTTCTCAATGGAAGTATTGGGAGTTTATTTGGCAAGTCTTTCTTCTTGTTCACGTCACTGGTGTCTTCTTCTATCATTATAGGTAAGAAACTTTCATCACCTCCCATTAATTCATTAAACAACAATTCATCTATACTTTTACTCATTCTGTCTGTCTTTGTTTAATTCTAATCCTATGTTTATTTAAACTAAATTTTATATTTTAATATTGTTTTTTTAGGTGGTTTTTTCGTATTCTATTTATATTAAACCTTCTCTATACAGTTCTGTTTTTTTATATATCTTTTGTAATATGGTTTTATCCAATTGATGAAGTTCCATTCCTCGTCTTTTCATTACTTTTTTTGCAGTTATTATAGCTTTGTCCAATCTATATTCTGTAAGTTGTTGGTTGCCTCCCCACGAAAAAGAAGGTATAAAATTACGGGCAAAACCCGTGCCAAAAATATTGGCTGATACACCTATAACTGTTCCCGTGTTAAACATAGTTTCTATAGCACTTTTAGAATGGTCGCCCATTATCATTCCGCATATTTGTAAGTTTGTATCTACAACCTCGTCCTTTTCGTAGTCCCATAGTTTAATATTGGCGTAGTCATTTTTTAAATTAGACGAGTTTGTGCCTGCGCCAAGGTTGCACCACTCACCCAGTACCGAATTGCCTAAGTACCCATTGTGTGCTTTGTTTGTGTAAGCTTGCATAGACACATTGCTTATTTCTCCTCCTATTTTACAGTGTGGGCCTATTGTTGTTGGTCCATATATTTTAGTGCCCATTTTTACGATGGTATTGTGGCATAATGCTAGTGGACCACGAAGCATTGTTCCCTCCATTACTTCTACATTTTCTCCTATGTATATCGGCCCTTTTGTGGTATTCAATATAGCACACTCTATCTTTGCATTGTTCTTTACAAATAAATTGTTCCCTATAATTGTGTTTGTAGTGCTTAGCTTAAAAGACTCTCTTCCCTTAGTAAGTAAATTATAGTCTTCTACAATGTTCTTATCATTTTCTGCAAATATATCCCACGTATTTTTCAGTCCCCTCACCTCAAACTCCACAGCCAATTGTTCGTATCTGTCCATCTTGTGAGCTTCAAATTTTGTCACTTCATCTCTCCATAATCTTACAGCTACGATACTTCCTTCGTATACAAGAGCTTGATTGTGATGCAAATTTATTATCCGTTCTACAAGTTGTGGTGTGGGGTATATACTGCCGTTCACAAGCAAATTATCATCTTCTTTGTGTAAGGCAAACTTCTCTTGTAAGTAATTTTGGGTATGGTAAGAAAACTTTGTATTTATATATCTTTCCCACTTTTCTTTGATGGTAAGTATTCCTGTCCTTAGCTCGCAAACAGGTCTTGTAAAAGTAAGCGGGAGCAAACTTTTCCAGTTGTCATCAAATAATATATAATTCATTTTTTATGTTTGTTTGTTTTTTTTTCATTGATTTTTTTATTGATAAATGGTATTAGAAACAATATTTAACATTGCAGTCATTCTCAGCTTTGCAATGACAACTGAATGTAGGGTGTAATGGACTTCTTGTAAATACCATTATCATATTTAAGGTTCTAATTTTGAAAGGTAAAAATAAAAAAACTCCATACTATGATGGAGTTTACAAATATAGTGCAAAATAAAAGTTTTTATTTCTTCTTATTTTGCAAATGCTTTTCATATCTAGATTTGAATTTATCTACTCTTCCTGCTGTATCTACCAGTTTTGTTTTTCCGGTGTAGAATGGATGTGAAGTATTTGATATTTCTACTTTTACCAAAGGATATTCTTCATCGTCAAGTTTTATAGTCTCTTTACTTGGCACTGCCGATTTTATCTTAAAAGTCTGCCCGTTAGACATATCTTTAAAAACTGTCATTCTATAACCCTTTGGGTGTATATCTTTTTTCATCTTTTGTTGTATCTTAAAAATTAAAAGATTGTTTCAGCCTAAAATTGCCACAAAGGTAATAGTTTTTATTTTAGGAAGCAAAATTTCTTGTAATTATTTCTTTGTTGTTGTTTGCTTTATTTTGCTAAACTTATACTTTTTACATCTACTTCGGGAGACTGAAAAAGTTCAGAATCTACTTCTGCAATTACAACAACTTCTGTTTTTTCATCAAAGGTTATATTCCAAATCAATTCGTTATCTATTTCTGCAATGATTTCTCCCGTATTATCTTGAAATACGTATTTTTCATCTCCTAATTTTTTTGTTACATAACCTCTAAGTTTAACAAGTTTGTCTTTCATATCCAACATAGATGCTTTGCTTTTTACTTCTTCTACAGAAAGAACTTCGCTTTGAATAGAAGGTCCTTTGTATTGAGCACTACCAGCAACAACAGCCCCCATCAGAAGAGTTATAAATACAAGTGTTTTCATAGCTGTATAGTTTTAAAAAATTAAAAAAAACATTTCTTAAATATACAAAAATGAATGCCATATTCCTAATAAAAACAGGAAATTATTTTTCTTTATTATAAACACTAAATTACTTTCAGTTTTAATATTTTTCGCACTGCTTTACATATTGACTTTTTGTCATATCCACATTCTTTATATAGTTCTTTTTGCGTGCCATGTTCTATAAATTTATCAGGCACACCAAGACGTTTTATTTGTGCAGTATAAGCACTATCACTCATAAATTCCAGTACTGCACTACCCAGTCCGCCTGTAATACAGCCATCTTCTACAGTAATGATATGGTTAAACTTCTTAAATATCTTATGTAGTAACTTTTCATCTATTGGTTTCAAAAATCTCATGTCATAGTGAGCTGTTGAAATATTTTCCTGCTGTAGGATTTTTATTGCTTTTTGAACTATATTGCCTATGTGTCCTATACTGATAATAGCCAAATCCTTTCCCTTGGAGATAATTCTCCCTTTTCCCAGTGGTAGAGCTTTCATCTTTTGTTTCCAATTTATTGTAGTTCCTTTGCCTCTTGGATAACGAATGCTAAAAGGGCCCATATCTTTTTGTTGGGCTGTGTACATTAAGTTTCGCAACTCTATTTCATCCATTGGAGCAGTTACTATCATATTTGGAATTATGCGCATATATGCAAGGTCGAATATTCCGTGATGTGTAGCCCCGTCGTTGCCCACAAGCCCTCCTCTGTCTAAGCAAAATACTACATTAAGTTTTTGAATAGCTACATCGTGGATTACTTGGTCGTAGGCTCGTTGCATAAATGAGGAGTAAATGTTACAAAATGGCAATTTTCCTTCTATAGATAAGCCTGCGGAGAAGGTTACTGCATGTTGTTCTGCAATGCCTACGTCGAATACCCTGTCAGGCATCTTTCGTTGCATTATATTAAGCGAACCTCCTGTAAGCATTGCTGGTGTGATACCTACTATCTTCTCGTTTCGTTTTGCTAACTCAAGTATTGTTTCCCCAAAAACATTCTGATATTTTGGTGCTTTATCCCGTTGGTCTGTCTCTTCTTGCACCTTCCACGTGTTTTTGTCAAATTTGGCAGGGGCGTGCCAATAAGTCTGATTTTTTTCTACTTCTTTTATTCCATTTCCTTTGCGTGTCAATATATGTAACACCTTAGGGCCTTCTATCTTTTTCAAGTCTTTAAATACCTTGACCAGTTGATTTACGTTGTGTCCATCTACGGGTCCGAAGTATCTAAAATCAAATGCTTCAAAAAGGTTACTTTGCTTTAACAAGATAGATTTTATTCCAAGGTTTATTTTCTTGATAAGCTCTTGTGTGTTTTCTCCAAACTTACGCAACCTGCCCAATGTGCCCCATACTTCCTGTCTCACCTTGTTGTAAGTGGTAGAGGTTACGGTATCTAATAAAAATCTATTTACCCCGCCTGTACTAGGGTCTATGCTCATATTATTATCATTGAGGACAACTAGCATATTAGGTCTATCGTTTGCTCCATTGTTCAAGCCTTCAAAAGCTAAACCTCCTGTCATTGCTCCATCTCCAATAATAGCTACTGCTTGTTTTTCATTCTCATTTCTGCTTTTAAAAGCCATAGCCATACCTAATGCTGCGGAAATAGAAGTAGAAGAGTGACCTACTCCGAAAGAGTCATATTCGCTTTCTGATGGACGAGGAAAGCCGCTAATACCTCCGTATTTTCTGTTGGTATGAAACAATTTTCTTCTGCCCGTAAGTATTTTATGCCCATATGCTTGGTGTCCTACATCCCACACTAGTTTGTCGTGTGGTGTATCGAACACGTAATGCAAAGCTACTGTAAGTTCTACTGCACCAAGACTTGCTCCTAAATGACCGGGGTTTTTAGATACTTCATCTATGATAAATTCGCGCAATTCTTTACACACTTGTGGAAGTTCTTTCTCTGACAGTTTTTTCAAGTCAGTAGGAGAATCTATATTGTCCAGCAAAGGGTATTTGTTGTTAGCCATCTCTTTTTACCTTGTTCAGAAAGCATACAAAGGTAATTATTTTTGTTGATGTAAAAATAATTATATTTAGCAAGAAGAGGGGATACAATTTTTGTATTATTGTTTGTGCAATTGTATAATGTTGATATAATGTTTATTTGACTTTTTCTTTTCCATTGATTTCTATTTTCTTAAATAAATTGGTTATGCTTATTTTGTTTTTTATTTCTTTTAGTAAGTCTGATAGTTTTATTCTTTCTTGTTTCATTGTGTCTCTATCTCGTAGAGTTACAGACTCGTCTTTTAGTGTATCGTGGTCTATGGTGATGCAGTAAGGAGTGCCTATAGCATCTTGCCTTCTGTAGCGTTTCCCCACAGAGTCTTTTTCGTCATATTGGCAGTTGAACTCAAATTTTAGCAAGTTGTAAATTTTCTTTGCTTTTTCTGGCAATCCATCCTTTTTTACAAGTGGTAGCACAGCTACTTTCACGGGGGCTAGTTCGGGTGGTAATTTCATTACTATTCTGCTATCAGTCTTTTCGTTCTCTTTTTTCAGTATCTCTTCTGTATAAGCATCCGACAATAATAGCAATATAAGACGGTCTAAACCAATGGAGGTTTCCACTACGTAAGGTATGTAAGATTTATTAGTCTCGTTATCAAAATACTGTATTTTCTTGCCCGAATGTTTCTGGTGTTGAGAGAGGTCAAAATCAGTGCGAGAGTGTATGCCTTCTACTTCTTTGAAGCCAAATGGAAACTTGAACTCTATATCAGTAGCTGCGTTGGCGTAGTGTGCCAATTTGTCGTGGTTATGAAATCTGTATTTTTTGTTCTCTATACCTATGGCTTTGTGCCACTTCATACGAGTTTCTTTCCAATAGTTGAACCATTTTATTTCTTCACCCGGGCGGACAAAAAACTGCATTTCCATCTGTTCAAATTCTCTCATCCGGAAGGTAAACTGCCGGGCTATAATTTCATTTCTAAAGGCTTTGCCTATTTGAGCGATGCCGAAAGGCAGTTTCATTCTGCCTGTTTTCTGCACATTAAGGAAGTTGGCAAAAATACCTTGTGCCGTTTCAGGGCGTAGATATATTTGATGATTGTCGTCGGCTACAGCACCCATATTGGTACTGAACATTAGGTTGAACTGTCTGACATCTGTCCAATTTTTACTTCCTGAAACGGGGCAAACTACCTCATAATCTATAATAATTTGCTTCAGCATTTCAAGGTCATTGTTGTCTAAGGCTTTTACAAAACGTTTTTGTATTGTATCTTTTTTTCTTTTGTTGGCGATTACTCTTGGGTTTGTTGATAAAAATTCTTCTTTGTTGAAGTCATTTCCAAAACGTTTTTGAGCTTTTTGTACTTCTTTATCTATTTTGCCTTCTATTTTTTGTATCAGTTCTTCTATGAGAACATCGGCACGGTAGCGTTTTTTAGAGTCTTTGTTATCTATTAATGGGTCGTTAAAAGCATCTATATGTCCTGAGGCCTTCCAAGTGGTAGGGTGCATAAAGATGGCGGAGTCTAAGCCCACAATGTTTTCGTGCAGTTTTACCATAGCATCCCACCAGTATTGTTTTAGGTTGTTTTTCAATTCTACACCCAGTTGTCCGTAGTCGTACACTGCACTCAAACCATCGTATATCTCGCTAGATTGAAATATGAAGCCATATTCTTTACAATGTGACACTAATTTTTTAAAGATGTCTTCGCTCATTTTACTATTATCTTATTTTATTTCTTCAAAGTCAGTATATTCTCCTTCATTGGGTTTTGTTTTTTTGTTCTTTTTGGGCATATAGTTTATTTTTATTTCTCCTTCTTTCTTTTGAGTACGAGTGTAGGAGTTGCGTTGATTGTTGAATTGACCAAAATTTTTATTAATGTATTTACGCAATAAATAAGGAAGTAGTTGTCTGAAAAAAAGCCTTGTTAAATAGTAGATGGTTGCAACGATTAATATTATTTTGAGTAAACCCATTTTGACGAAGTTATTCTTTTTTGCAAAAATATATAAATTTGAGCAATTATAAATCCTGAGGGTTGAAAGAAAAAAACTCATTATAGTTCGGTTTTCTTTTTTCCCTTTCTACTTACAAAGGAGAACATACATATTGTTGTTCTTCTTTCATAATTTGTAGTATTTTTTGTTCTACGAAGTTTTGTATTTAATTTGAGGTATGGCTTGGATAGAGCATAAGAATATGTTGAAAAACATATATGAAAGGTGAAAATATTATAGGGAAATTAAGATAATGGATTGTTATTTGCCGTTAGAGTTATGTTTTTTTAGGATTACATAAGGGTTTTATCGTTTACTACAATAGAAGCTAATCATCGTTGCTTTTTTGTAGAAATCAATTGTATGATGGTTTGTGCTACTATGTCAAGTTACAAGATGCTAATTGTTTCAAGTAAGTTGTTTTCTCTTAATGCAAGGCTTTTCTTTTTACCATTCCACCTGTGGTGTCGTCTATTTTTGTTTGCACTATGAAAGCGTTGGCATCTATTTTGGTAATAGCTGTTTTTAAAGAGGTTATTTCAAGGCGAGTAATTACGGTGTATATTACATCTATATTTTTGCCATTGGCGGTAAAACCTCGTTTTCCATTAAATATTGTTACTCCGAACCTTTTTTCTGTGAGCATTTTTCTTATTTCTTCGCTTTTTTCTGATATGATAGTCATTCCTGTGTACTCTTCAATACCGTGAACAATAAAGTCTATCGTTTTGGAAGCAGCTAGATAGGTAATGATAGCGTAAAGTGCAACTTCTACGTTGATAAGAAAGATAGCTACGGAGAAGATAATGATATTGATAATGAGAATAACGTCGCCTACCGTAAGGCTTGTTCTTCTACTTATATACACGGCTAATACTTCTGTACCATCTATCACGCTGTCTCCTCTGATAGAAAGACCAATACCAGCTCCAAGAAAAAAGCCTCCGAAGATAGAAATAAGCAATTTGTCGTCAGTAACAATAGGAAAATCTATATATTTTACAGAAAGTGATAATGCTACAATAGCTAAGAAAGTTCTAATGGCAAAGTTGAGAGACAGTTGTTTATACCCCATTAATATAAATGGAGCGTTGTATAAGAAGATGAGCAAAGGCAGGCCAACACCAGTGACTACATTGGTAAGAAGCGAAATGCCCATAACACCACCATCAATGAAGCCGTTAGGAATAAGAAAGCCTTTCAATCCAAATGAGGCAGATAATACGCCAAAAGCTATTAAAATTATTTCTTTTATAATGCTCGTTTTCTGTTGTTGCACTGTTTGTCTTGTAAAGTAAGTTGCCTAAATTTTTCTTAGCAAGGGAAACTTTATTTTTCTGTTTCTATAACTTCTTTTATTTTTTTGCCGCGTGGAGCTTTTTTGGGGTAATAAGGTTTCCCATTTGTTACTCCGTCATTTCCTATTGGGTTTTTCATTATATAGTTATTGAGTCGTCCTTTTTTTTGTCTTTCACGGCTTGAGCTCTTTATGTATTGCCACTCTTCTGCTGCTAATCTGTCTTTTTCTTTGATTTGGTTAGTATTTCCAAATACAAAGTTAAAACCAAACCTTGTGTTTATGTATTGAGCATGTTGAGGGAAGACAACAGCCAAAAGGTTGTCATTAACAACATAAAATTGAAAGTTGCCTGTCTTTATTCCAAAACTGAGACCTAAATTTTGAACGGACCTGTGAGCAATGGAGTAAGATATTCCAGAAGTAAGCCATCTTCGGAGGTTGGCATTGGCTGATAAGGTGAGGGATTGTCTTATTATACCTTTTGTGAATTGGGTGCGGCTTAATACTCCTATATTAAAATTGTCGCTAACTCTGTATCTAAGTCCCATATACACTTTTGGAGATAGCCACGAAGTATAGGCTTTTTCTTCTCCTGAGGCTTGTTCAAACGTTTCTCTTAGTATCGAATCTAAGTTCATATCTTCGACATTCTCACCTTCAAATAAATTTTCTACTCCTTCAAAACGATAAGTTCCATCATCATATAAGTTGTAGGCGTTATTATTCCAGCGTATAAAGCCTATATCTAATAAACTTGCAGAAACTTCCCACTTATCGTCTACCTGATATATCATTCCAAGGTCTATGGCATAGCCTCTATTGCCTTTTACATAATTTATGCCATTGTTATCAATGGTGTCAGTGTAAAGTCCTCCATCTTCATCAAAATACAAATTGGCAGGACCTGCAATGTTTACTATATAGTTTGCTCTTACATCTATGTAGTCT
>JAQGDQ010002408.1:22413-74751 GCA_030141605.1 Tubiluchus corallicola
GCAATATCAGTAGAGGATAAACCAGGAATACCTACATAGGTTTTAAAACTGGTTTGGTAGGCAGGGTTGAGTTTATTTATCTGAGGTATTTCGTGTAAAAAGTACATAGCATTATTTTGCTGACTAAAGGACATTGTGCAAGAAAATGATAGTACAACTGTTGTAATAAGTGTCAGAAATTTAAAATAATGATGCTTCATCTAAGACTATAAATCGCTATTTTGGTTAATAAAAGCAGTTGTGTTTATAGATATTTTTAATATCATTCTTTGGTTGTCTTTGATATGTACAGGTTTCTCCGGTGGTGTTTGAAGGAGCATTTGTTTTTGTTTTTTTTTGTTTTTGGTTTGGTTGTGTTTTGATATTTTTAATATCATTCTTTGGTTGTCTTTGATATGTACAGGTTTCTCCGGTGGTGTTTGAAGGAGCATTTGGAAGACTAATTTTTTTGTTTTCGTTAAGTTGTTGATATTTTTTTTGTCTAATACAAATGTGAGATACGATAAAGAAGCCCCTGTAACAAAGCCTTCACTGTTTGTTGCTGCAGGATGTATTATATTATCATTAGATTGAATAGTGTCTATTGGCTGTTCTGTCTCTTCTTCTAACATTATAATGCTCATAGTGCCTCCTATGGGAAGTGTATTTTCCGTGCTTATATTCAGTTGTGCAGATACTACGAGATCTATATGTTTATCATCAATTTCGCCCATGTTTATAGTATCTGAAAAGAGAAAAGAATCAAGCTCTATATGCAGTGGGAGTGTTATAATTAGGTCTCCTGTTGTTTCACTTGTATCAGTCAAAAAGTTAGGAGCAATGTTAGGGTATTCATCTGGATAATTAGGCTCACCTACTCCCTTAAATACAGCTTTTGAGGGAGATTCTTTGAAGAATTCCGACATAGCACCGTTAGTTGTAGCATTTTCATAAGTGATAGTTGTTGTTTTTACGCCTTCATTAACCTCAAAAGGATATGAAAGAATATGAGGAGCGTCTATATGTTTTATCTCTGTATTGATAGCATTATTGTTAGCATCAAGACCTCCAATATCAAGACTTATCTTTATGGGCATGCCTATAGAGTTTCGTACGATTATTTCCATCTTAGGGGAGGCAATGTATATATTGTCATCATATTTCTAATTCTATCGTTTCTTCTTTTATGTCTATTGGGGAGTCTCCGAACTTTCCTTCTAGATAAGAAAATTCTAGATTAGTTAAGGAGAAAGTTATTGGATCTACTAGAACGTCCCCCACTTGATTTGACATAATTCTTACAGTTACTGTTATTAGATTGTTTTCTAGAATTAGAGTTGTTCCTGGCGTTATATCTTGAGGGGGAGGCTCCTCAAAGTGACCAGGAGGTGTAAAATCATAAGGAGGTTTTGCTGCATCTAATGTAATAGAAACTAAATCAGGAGGCATCCAACCACTAAAGCCTGTTACGGAAATAGTTCCTTTTTTAAGAACTATTTTGCTTAGTTCATCCACCGTTTTATCCCCTGTGTATGTTATTGGGAAACGAATAATCATTACTATGTCGTAAGGGGCAAAAATATTATTATCCGCAGGTATTTCTATATTTTCAGCAGAGAATTCGGGAATTAGATCTTCTGTTGTAATAGAAAAAACATTCTCTTCTTTGAATATGGCTACTAAATTGCCTGACTCATCAGTTTCTATTTCGCCATCATTTATTTTTATTAAATCTTCAATGCTTACAGTGTCCCTTGTTATGGGCAAAAGCACTGAGGGCGTAATGCTAAATTTTACAGGTTTATCCAAGTCAAAGTAGTCTTTAATACAGGAAACAGATAAAATAATGACAATAACAACAATGAGTGACAAATAAATGTTTCTAATGGTAGTAAAATGCATTTTCAAAGTAAAATAAAGAAAGTTATTAACTTTATTAATAATTTAAATTAATTTGCAATTTACTTAAAAAAAAGAAAAAATGTAAATAAAAATGATTTTAAACATCAAATATTTAGACAAGATATTATTCTTAGATATAGAAACAGTCCCCGCAGAGTTTAATTATTTAAACCTTTCTAAGAGGATGCAAAAATTATGGGACAAGAAATCCAATTTTTTCAGAAAAGAAGAAGAAACAGGAGAAAATGTTTATGAAAGGGCAGGAATTTATTCCGAATTTGGAAAAATAGTATGTGTCTCTGTAGGAATGATAAGGATGGAAAAGGATATAAAAAAGCTAACTTTGAGGTCTCTTGTTTCGGAGGACGAAGTAGAAATTCTAAAAGGTGTTTCAAAAATATTGAATGATCACGCTCAAAAACCTTATGCCAATTTGTGTGCTCATAATGGAAAGGAGTTTGATTTTCCTTATATAGCTCGCAGGCTTCTTATTAATGGGTTACCATTGCCAAAGATACTTAACATAGCAGGCAAAAAACCTTGGGAAGTGAAATTTTTGGACACAATGGAACTGTGGAAGTTTGGCGATTATAAACATTATACTTCTCTTGAACTCCTCACAGAGGTATTTAACATACCTTCGCCCAAAGATGATATGGAGGGGAGTGAGGTAGCTAAGGTTTATTGGGAAGATAAAAACTTGAAAAGAATAGCTCAATATTGCGAAAAAGATGTAGTTGCAACAGTACAATTGTTTTTAAGATATGCAGGACAAAATTTTATTGCAGAAGAGAATATAGAAAGTAAAACCTGTTTCGAAAACCTATAAAGAAAGAATGATAATATTATGACATTAAGATTCTAAAATTTTCTAACACGATATATAAAATGGAAAATGAAACATTACATATTGTTATATTAATGCTTATTACTTTACTTTTCAATATTCCCACTGGATATTGGAGGAGTAAGGTGAAGAAGTTTTCATTTCAATGGTTTATAGCTGTGCATTTAGCTGTTCCTGTTATTGTTTTTACACGGTATATATTTGATATAAGATTAACTATATCTATATTGTTGATAGAAATATTTTTTTATGCCGTAGGGCAAAAGCTGGGAGAGAGGATACAAAGGGCGAGAAATAGCAAATAGTTGTTGCGTTTAAGAAGCTAAGCTATTATTTTGTTTCTAATAAGAGTAAAACAAGGGCTTACAGGTTTACATCTTCTGTTTATTTTCATTTAATATATTATTATTATCTTTGCAGAAACACGAAATAGGGTTCTTCTTATTTCTGTTATTTGTCCGCAAATAGGTAATGCAAAATATACACATCAAAATATCAAAGGAAAAAAGCAAAGGATAAAATATGAAAGAAGATAGTTCGCTCTTGAAAAATAAAGGATTATACTCCCCACAGTTGGAACACGATGCTTGTGGTATTGGCTTTGTGGCTCACCTCAAAGGCAAGCGTTCTCATACCATTGTAGAAAACGCTCTTACAATGCTTGAAAATATGGAACATCGTGGAGCTACGGGAGCAGAAATTAATACAGGTGATGGAGCAGGAATACTAATACAGATACCCCATAAATTTTTCCAACAAGAGTGTGAGAAGTTAGGTGTTTTATTGCCAAAGTTTGGAGAGTATGGAGTTGGGATGATATTTTTTCCCAACGATAAAAACCTTAAAGAATACTGTAAAAATACTATCAAAGAAATACTTTCTAAACTAAATTTCGAACTTCTGGGATACAGGGCAGTACCTGTTGTTAATGAAGGTATTGGAGATACAGCTAAAAGCCAAGAACCCATAGTAGAACAAATTTTTGTGAAAGCTAAACAAAAAATCACTCCCGAAGTTTTAGAACGAAGACTATTTGTGCTTAGAAAGCATATTACTATTACCATAAGGAAAAGATACGAAGTAAGTAAGGACGATTTTTACATCCCTACATTATCTCACAAAACTATTGTCTACAAGGGGCAGCTTACCACTTATCAAGTAAAAAGTTATTTTCCTGACCTTGAAGATACTCGCATAGAAACAGCTCTTGCATTAGTACATTCAAGATTTTCGACCAATACATTTCCTAGATGGAAACTGGCACAACCTTTTAGATACCTCGCACATAATGGCGAGATAAACACTATACGAGGCAATGTAAACTGGATGAAGTCTTATGAAACATTATTTAAGTCAGCTAATTTTACTGATGAAGAAATTAAGCTGTTATTACCTATTTGTGATGAGACACAGTCAGATTCATCCAACTTTGATAAAGCAGTAGAAATGCTGCATCTTAGTGGACGGTCGCTTCCTCACGTGATGATGATGCTTATACCAGAAGCTTGGGAGGATAACACACAAATGCCAGAATATAAAAAAACATTTTATCAATATCATTCTAACTTATTAGAGCCTTGGGATGGCCCTGCTTCAATTTGTTTTACCGATGGTAAGGTTGTGGGAGCAATATTGGACAGGAATGGTTTACGCCCTTCACGATATACGGTTACTGAAGACGATATTATTGTGATGAGTTCAGAGGAAGGAGCATTACCTCTTGACCAATCAAAAATAAGACTGAAAAATAGATTACAGCCGGGGCGTATATTTGTAGCCGATCTTGAAAAAGGCAAGATAATAGAAGATGAAGAATTAAAAAGAGAAATAGCAGAAAAGCAGCCTTATGGTAAATGGCTAAAAGAGAATGCTATCACTATAGAAGATTTGCCTGATAGGCCTCAAAAGCACTATCAGTTTTCAGTAGATGGAATACTTACCAAACAACATATATTTGGCTATACATCGGAAGATATGCGACTCATACTTGCACAGATGTTTCAAAACCCGCAAGAGCCATTAGGCGCAATGGGGATAGACACCCCATTAGCAATACTTTCAAAGCAAAGCCAACATCTATCTCACTATTTTAAACAGTTGTTTGCACAGGTGAGTAATCCGCCTATGGACCCTATACGCGAGCGGCCTGTAATGTCGCTACATACTGCTATTGGAACAACCTATAATATATTAGAAGAAACTCCATTACATTGTAAGCAAATTACTTTTAAGCAGCCTATTATTACTAATAGGCAGCTAGAAAAGATGCGAAATATACAAGATTCCTATTTTAGGTCGCATACTATCAACATTACTTTTAAAGCCGATGGAAAGAAAGGGCGTTTAGAGCAAGCCATTGATAGAATAACAGATGAAGCTGAAGAGGCAGTGCTTAAAGGTTGTAATATATTAATTGTATCCGACAATCAATTTAGCACAGAAAATGCTCCTATACCTTCTTTACTTGCAACGGGAGCAATACATCAGCACCTTATTAAAACGGGATTGAGAGTTCGTACAGGTATAGCTGTGCAAGCTGGTGATGTGTACGAAACACATCATTTTGCTACACTTATAGGCTATGGTGCTAATGTTGTAAATCCTTATCTTGCTTTTGATAGCTTTAAGTTACTTAAAGAGAAAAAGTACATCAATACAAATATAGATGAAAAGCAGGGTATAGAAAACTATATTGCAGCTATTGGGAAAGGATTGTTGAAGATATTTTCTAAAATGGGAATATCTACTTTGCAATCTTATCACGGAGCACAAATATTTGAAGCTCTTGGTCTAAATAAAAAGGTAATAGATAAGTGTTTTACCTCTACTGTGTCGCGTATAGAAGGACTTGGCTTCGATGATATAGCAGAAGAAACACTCGCCAAACATAAACTTGCCTTCTTGAAAGGGAATAAAAGGGCTTACAAATTGCCTGAAGGTGGGATATACCGATGGAGAAGAAAGGGAGATATACACATACTTAATCCTACTACGATAGAATTGTTGCAGCATGCTACTAAGATGGGGGATTATGAGGTGTATAAAAAGTTTGCACAAGAAATTAATGAGCAAACAGAGAAGCTATACACCATAAGAGGAACACTAGATTTCAAGGAACAAACTTCTATACATATAGATGAAGTAGAACCTGCTGAAAATATATTAAAAAGGTTTGCTACAGGGGCTATGTCCTTTGGGTCAATATCGTACGAAGCACACTCTACACTTGCTATAGCGATGAACCGTATAGGAGCGAAAAGCAATAGTGGCGAAGGAGGAGAAGATGAAGATAGGTTTGAAAGGAAAGCTAATGGCGATTGGGAACGCTCTGCTATTAAACAGGTAGCATCAGGGAGATTTGGTGTTACGAGTAACTATCTGACCAATGCTGATGAATTGCAGATAAAAATTGCACAAGGAGCTAAGCCCGGTGAAGGGGGGCAATTGCCGGGGCATAAAGTAGATGAATGGATTGCACGAGTAAGGAATTCTACTCCTGGGGTGGGACTTATATCACCTCCACCTCATCACGACATATATTCTATTGAAGACCTTGCTCAATTAATTTTTGACCTTAAAAATGCTAATCGCAAGGCAAGGATAAATGTAAAACTTGTATCAGAAGCAGGAGTAGGAACAATTGCTGCAGGAGTGGCTAAGGCTCACGCCGATGTGGTGCTTGTCTCAGGACACGATGGCGGAACAGGAGCATCTCCCTTGTCTTCTATTCGTCATACCGGTTTGCCTTGGGAACTGGGTGTGGCTGAAAGCCATCAAACATTAGTAATGAACAACTTGCGTAGCCGTGTGGTGCTTCAAACGGATGGGCAGCTCCGTACAGGAAGGGATATAGCAATAGCTACATTACTTGGTGCAGAGGAGTGGGGTGTTGCTACATCAGCATTGGTAACAATGGGCTGTATAATGTTGAGAAAATGCCATCTTAACACTTGTTCTGTAGGGATAGCCACGCAAAACTCAAAGTTGCGTCAACTATTTACAGGAAAACCAGAATATGTGGTGAATTATTTTCAATTTATAACACAGGAGTTGCGTGAGATAATGGCACAATTAGGTTATAGAACTATTAATGAAATGGTGGGACAGGTAGATGTGCTTAAAAAGAAGGATAATATTGACCACTGGAAGATAAAGAATATTGATTATAGTCCAATATTACATAAAGGACCTCGCCAATCAGGAGTGTACAAGCAAATAGAACAAGACCATAATATAGATAAGGTGTTGGACAGACAGTTAATAGAGGTTGCGCAGTCTTCTATTAGCAATCAAAAGAGAACAGTAGCAAAGTTCCCTATTAAGAATACGGACAGAGCTGTGGGGGCAATGCTTTCCAATGAAATATCAAAGAAATATGGTAGTCAAGGCTTGGCGGAGGATACTGTGCATTTCAAATTTAAGGGGGTAGCAGGACAAAGTTTTGGAGCGTTTTCTGCAAAGGGGCTATGTTTGGAATTAGAAGGAGCTGCCAATGATTATTTTGGCAAAGGGCAGTCAGGTGCTAAACTAGTTGTTTATCCTGATAGGAAAGCAAAGTTTGAACATCATAAAAATGCTATTATAGGCAATGTTGCTTTTTATGGTGCTACTTCGGGCGAGGCTTATATATGTGGTCTGGGAGGAGAGCGTTTTGCTGTAAGAAACTCCGGTGTAAAAGTGGTAGTAGAAGGAGTGGGTGATCATGGGTGTGAGTATATGACAGGAGGAGTAGTGGTGATACTTGGAAGTATAGGACGTAATTTTGCAGCAGGTATGAGCGGAGGAATAGCTTATGTGTACGATAAGAAGAATATTCTGAAAGATAATTGCAATATGGAGTTGGTAGATTTAGAAGAGTCTGTAGAAGAAGACATCGAAACATTGAAAGCGCTTATTACCAAACACCATAGTTATACAGATAGTAAGATAGCAAAAAAGATATTAGACAACTGGAAGGAGGAAATAGCTAAGTTTATAAAAGTAATACCTAGAGATTATAAGAGAGCTTTGGCTGAGTTGAAGAAAAAGGGAAAAGTGGCATAGTTGAATTTAGAGTAGAATAATAATATAGAATGAAATATGTCCAAACCAAAAGGATTTTTAGAAAATGAACGTAGAATTCCTTCAGTGAGGAATGTGGAGGAACGTTTGAAAGATTATAACGAATTGTATTATCCGTTTACGGAGGAAGGTGTAAATAAGCAGGCAGAACGGTGTATGGAATGTGGTGTGCCTTTTTGCCATAGTGGTTGTCCGTTGGGCAATCTTATTCCTGAGTTTAATGAAATGGTAAACGAGGAAAATTGGAGAGGGGCAATGTCTGTATTAGGCGATACAAATAATTTTCCTGAATTTACGGGAAGAATATGTCCTGCTCCTTGTGAAGATGCTTGTACGTTAGAGATTAACAATTCGCCTGTTACTATTGAGTTTATTGAAAAAACAATAGCAGAGAAAGCTTACGAGCACGGATATATAAAACCAAAAATACCCCAAAAACGAACGGGTAAAAAAGTGGCGATAGTAGGTTCAGGGCCTGCGGGTTTAGCTGTGGCTGCTCAACTAAATAAGGTAGGACATTGGGTGGTGGTGTATGAACGGGACGATAGGGTTGGGGGACTTCTTACTTATGGTATTCCTGATTTTAAACTTGAAAAGTGGGTAATAGAAAGACGTGTGGATATAATGAAGCGCGAAGGAGTGGTTTTTGAAACTAATGCAGAGGTGGGGGTGAATGTTTCCACAGATTTCTTATTGGAAGAGTTTGATGCAGTAGTGCTTTGTGGTGGTTCTACGGTGCCAAGAGATTTGGAGGTGAAAGGACGTGAGTTAGAGGGCGTGTGTTTTGCTATGGATTTTTTGAAACAACAAAATAAAAGGGTAGCAGGTATTTCCTTTGAGGAGAAAGATATATTGGCTACCGATAGAAATGTAGTAGTAATAGGGGGTGGAGACACAGGGGCAGACTGTGTAGGGACTTCGAATAGGCATAAGGCAAAGTCGGTTACGCAAATAGAAATAATGCCTAAGCCTCCTGTTAAAAGAGAAAAAAATAACCCTTGGCCTCAATGGGGACAAACGCTAAGGACTTCAACATCGCACAAGGAAGGAGTAAACCGCCAATGGGCTACTCTTACAAAAGAGATAATAGGTGATGAACAAGGTAGGATAAAGGCCATAAAAACAGTAAAGGTGAAATGGAAGAAAATGAAGGATGGAGGGTTTCACTTTGAAGAGTTGAAAGGAACAGAGAAGGAGCTGCCTTGTGATTTGTTGTTGCTTGCTATGGGCTTTGTTCATCCTCAACATAAAGGATTGCTTGAACAGCTTGAAGTAGAATTGGATGAAAGAGGCAATGTAAAGGCTCGGAATTATAGAACTACTGCAGATAAGGTTTTTGTTGCAGGTGATATGAGAAGAGGACAGTCGTTGGTGGTGTGGGCAATATCAGAAGGACGTGAAGCTGCAAGGGAGGTGGATAAATATTTGATGGAAGATTCTAGCTTAGGAGCTAAGGATATGTCTATCTTAAAACTACAAGATGAACTTAACGTAAATGAAGAATAAATACTAAGGGGATGAGGTTGCTTTTTGCTACTAATAATAGAAATAAACTCAAAGAGATACAGAAACTTTTAGGTAGTAAGTTTGAAGTAGTAAGTTTGAAAGAAGTAGGTTTCGTAGGAGATATTCCAGAAGATTATGCAACTCTTGAAGAGAACGCCAAGCAGAAAGCACAGTATATTTACGAGAAGTGCAAAATAAATTGTTTTGCAGATGATACAGGCTTAGAAGTAGAAGCCTTGCAGGGAGAACCCGGCGTGTATTCGGCACGTTATGCAGGTGATGAGGCAAACTCGGAGAAGAATATGGATAAGGTGCTTCAAAAAATGGAGGGAATTAAGAATAGAAAGGCTAAGTTTCGTACCATAATTTCGCTAATAGAAGAAGGAGAGGAAAAGCAGTTTGAAGGAGTTGTAGAAGGAAATATAACTACTACACGCAAGGGGGAAAAGGGCTTTGGCTACGACCCAATATTTATTCCAGAAGGTTATTCTGTTTCTTTTGCAGAAATGCCATTGGAGCAAAAAAATGCTATTAGCCATAGGGGAAAGGCAATACAAAAACTAATTAACTATCTTAATAAAAGGGTCTAATTTTTTAGCGATAATATTAAAATAATTTCTTGTTGGGGATACGTCCTAAGTGAAGAGGGAGGATATATCCCCTATGTTATTTATATATGAAACACTAATTGAAGTGAAAAGGAGCTTATTACTTGTAGGATTACTGTTGTTGTCAGCTATTGTTTTTTCGCAAATAGGAGTGAAGGAATGGCGAAATCATTTTAATTATGATGAGGGGAAGCAAATAGAAGTGGGCAGAAATAAAATATATTATTTGGCAGAAGGAGGTTTGCTGTACTACAATGTTGTTGATAATACTATTAATACTCTATCAAAAGTAGAGGGTTTAACAGAGCATAAAATAGAGGTGGTAAAATACATTGCCTCTTCGGATGTTTTGATAGTAGTGTATGAGAATGGTAATATAGATGTTGTTACAGATAAAACAATAGATAATATTCCTGATATTGTATTAAGTAATATAAAAGAAGTAAAACCTCAAACGGTTGTATATATAGAAGGAGTGGTATATGTGGCTTTTAATTTTGGAATAGTTTTGTTAGATTTGGAAAGGAGCGAGGTAAAGGATACCTATTATTTTACCCAAGAAGACAATGCTCTACAACTATTTGATATTGCTTATTGCTCTGTTGATAAAAATATTTATGCAGCTACCAGCGAAGGTATTTATGTGGGTAGTATAAACAATTCTAATTTGGCTGATTTCAACGAGTGGAAAAAAGATATTGCAATACCAAATCCCAATGATACTTTTAATATAGTTACCTGTTTTAATAATAAAGTGTACGCTAATGGAGTAGTAGGTGATAAGGATACTGTTTATATTTATCAAAACAACACTTGGACTACTTCAACTACTATATATAATAGTGTAAAAGCCATAGAAACGGGTGTGGAAAATCTTATTGTTTGTGCGGATGATATAGTGTTGCTGATAGATGCTAATGATAGGGTTATCTATAAGAGTACCTACGAGGGAGTACCTGTCGATGCCAAGCAGAATGATACTGAGTTTGTTTGGATTGCTGATAGTGTGCAGGGATTGATAAAGCTATCAGTGCTTGATAATACGCCCCAATTTGTACAGCCCAATGCACCTGCTCGGCATAGTACTGCAAATTTGAAATATTATGATGATAGGATATATGTAATATCGAATAATAACAATATATTTTCGATTTTTGAAAACGAACAATGGACTGATTACCAATATCCAGAAATAAGTAATATAGTAGATATTTTGCCCCAAAACGATGATTTATATATTTCAGCCAAAACCAGTATTTTAGAGTTGCAAAATAACCAGACAAAAACAAGGTGGGATGAAACTAATACCCCCTTAGAGCCATCTATCAATGGAATGTTGCAGGTAGGTAGTATGACCTATGATACGGACGGCAATTTGTGGGTAACAAACTCTAATAGTGCAACTCCTATAGGAATAAAAACTCCGAACAAGCAATGGTATGCCTATAATTATAATATTTTGAACAATAATGATAGTTTTGGGAGAATGATAAATACTGCCAATGACGATAAATGGATAGTATTAAATGATGGGGACGAATTATTTATATTTAATGATAGGGCTACCTTGCAAACAGAATCGGATGATGAATATATTAGGACTAAAGTAAGAGGAGAGGGGGGAGGTGTTTTGACTAACAAGGTCTACTCTTTGCAACAGGACAAAAAGGGTATTTTATGGCTTGGTACAGAAAATGGAGTGCTAACCTATTTTCACCCCTATGAGATGTTAGCCTTAGGAGGCACTTATGCAGAAAAGGTATCTGTGTCAAATGATGATGGAACATTTGGCTATCTTTTGGAAATGGAGATAGTAAGCTCCATAGCTATAGATGGTGCTGATAGAAAGTGTTTTGGCACGAGAAATTCAGGCGTATACCTTATGTCAGGTGATGGAAAAAAACAGTTAGAACACTTTAATATACAAAATAGCCCATTGCCCTCTAATGATATTAAAGATATTGCTATAGATTCTAATACTGGGGAAATATTCATAGCCACAGCATATGGTATAACCTCATACAGAGGAGAAGCCATTGAGCCGAAATCTAGTTATAACGATATATTTGCTTTTCCTAACCCCGTAAGGGAAAACTATGAAGGGCTAATAACTATAACTGGCTTGAAGGAAAACACCAATGTGAAAATTACAAATATTAATGGCAACCTTGTTTATGAGACTGTTTCGCTTGGTGGACAGGCTACGTGGAATGGGTGCAAGCAAAGTGGACAAAGGATAACTTCTGGAATATACCTTATCTATGTGGTAGACCACGATGGACAAGAAAAAGCTGTAACTAAAATACTTTTCTTATAATCAAGGAGAGGGGAAGGATTATATACACAAATATCCAGTATAAGCCAAGACTATGCTTGGCTTATATCAGAGGTAAAATGCTTATTTAAGAAATAACTTATCTTATTTCTTAAAAATGCTTTTGTATATTCCCATTTCCAAACCTCTTATTTCTGCTAAGCCTCGCATTCTGCCTATGGCAGTATAGCCCGGGTTGGTTTTTTTTGAGTTGTTGAGGTCGTCTAACATCTGATGTCCGTGGTCGGGACGAATATATATTGCTTCGTTCTTCACTCCTTTTTCGGCTCGTTTTTTATTTTCTTTCAATAGTGCTAAAACTACTTCATACATATTAGCACCGCCTTCTAAGTGATTGGCTTCATAGAAATTGCCTTCTGCGTCTATTTCTACACTTCTTAAGTGTGCAAAGTATATGCGGTCGGCAAATTGTTCTGTGATTAATGAAAGGTTGTTATCTATTCTCGAACCAAAAGAACCTGCACACATTGTTAAGCCATTGTTTTTACTTTTGTTTAAGGCATATAGTCGTTTTATATGTTCAGGGGTGCTTATTATCCTTGGTAAGCCAAATATAGGAATAGGTGGGTCGTCGGCGTGTATTGCCATATTGATATTAGTTTTTTCTGCTACTGGAATAATCTCGTCTAAGAAATATTTTAAGTTGTTTGCTAGTTCTTTGTCTCCTATGCCTTTGTAAGTATCTAAGGTTTTTTGAAATTCCTCTAAGGTATAGGTTTCCTCTGCTCCGGGCAGTCCTGCTATGATTGTTTTTTGTAGTTTTTCTTTGCCTACTTCCGAAAGAGCTTCAAAGTAAGTTTTGGCTTCTTTAAGTATTTTTTCGGTGTAGTCTTTTGCTGCATTGGGGCGTTTCAAAATGAATACATCAAAAGCTGCAAGAGCTTTCATTTCAAAACTTAGAGCCTTTGAACCATCTTCAAGTTCATACTCCAAGTCAGTACGTGTCCAATCCAATACGGGCATAAAGTTGTAACAGATGACTCTTATACCCAACTTGCCTAAATTGTCAATACTTTTCTTATAATTTTCAATGTAAGTTTTATAGTTCCCCGTTTGCTTTTTTATATCCTCGTGAACAGGAACACTTTCTACTACTTCCCATTTCAAGCCTGTTTGTTCTATTTGTTCTTTTCGTTTTTGTATCTCTTCTACTGTCCAAACTTCTCCATTGGGTATATGATGCAAAGCAGTAACTATTACAGTAGCACCTGTTTGTTTTATATCTTGTAGTGTTATAGGATCGTTGGGTCCATACCAGCGCCACGATTGTTTTAAATTCATTGGTTATATATATTATGTTTTGAATATGTAATTTACACTCCGCTATATGCGTTGAAACCTCCATCTATGGGGATGATAACACCCGTTACAAATTGTGAGGCTTTACTCATTAGCCAATGGATGGTGCCGTTGAGCTCCTCTGCCTCTCCAAAACGTTTCATAGGAGTTTTGTTGATAATTTTATTTCCTCGTTCTGTATAACTGCCATCAGGGTTGGTAAGTAAAGTACGGTTTTGATTGCCTATGAAGAACCCCGGAGCAATGGCATTTACTCTAAGACTTTCGCCAAACTTCAAGGCTAATTCAGTAGCTAACCATTGGGTGAAATTAGAAATAGCAGCTTTGGAGGCAGAATATCCTACTACACGTGTAATGGCTTGGTAAGCAGTCATTGAGGAAATATTGATAATATTACCTTCCTTTTGTTTTGCCATTGTTTCGCCAAAGACAATAGAAGGCAATACTGTACCTTCTAAATTAAGTTGAGAAACTTTGTGAAAGTCTTCTATTTTTAGGTCAAAAATAGTTTGGTCTTCTCCTATCGTGGCACCGGGCATATTGCCTCCCGCAGCATTGATGAGAAGGTCTATCCGTCCCCATTTTTTTAATATTTTCTCCCTTACTTCCTCCAATTGCTTTTTGTCCAATACACTGGTTTCAAAACCTATAATACTGTGCTTATATTCGTTTAATTCTTTTTGTTGTAATTTAATAGCATCAGTGTTAAGGTCTAAAAGTGCTACTCTTACATTGTGTTTTAATAAATATTTTGCCATCGTGCCTGCCAGTACTCCTCCACCTCCTGTAAGTATAGCTACTTTTCCTGCGATGTTGAACAAATCGTTTTTCATTTAATGTCCTATGTTTTAATAATTAATATATTCTTCTTACTTGCACTCCATTTAAAATAGGTTTTCCTTCTAATGTTTCAAATTTAATGGTTATTCCTTCTTCTTTAGTAGCCTTTGTAATGAATTTTTCTACTATAGCTCTTTCCTCTCCATATTGTTGAGCTATGTTAAGGTTTTCTAATACCAATTCTTCGTTGATATATATATTGAATACTCTTTTTTCTGCCGTTTCTTTGATACTTTCTTCTCCAAGATTAAATGCTAAGACTTCTCTTTCTTGGTCAGAAAGTAATTCAGCAAAATGTAACTTTATGTCATAGCTACCATCTGGCACATCTATTTTATAGGCTTCTATACCTTCCTGCTGGGTTTGGTAGATAGGGTCGTTGTCCGTGCCAAATATTTGCTTATCGCTGCCATAGCTTTGTCGTTTTGATTTTTGCATTTTGAATGGACTTCCTCCTATGTAGCCGAAGCTCCCTTTTGCATAGGCTTGGTCGGGGAGCCAAGTTTGATTTGTATACTCATCTGCAAAATATCTTTTAGAGCCTACTGATACATTAAGGTAGTCAAAAGGTAATTCTTTACTTCTAAAATTTTGAGATAGCAGTTTAAAATCTATTTCTGCAAAATCTTTAATACTCTTTCCTTTTTCATCCTTGCCTACTATTTCTATTTGATTAGTCCCATTTTTAAATGCTACTTCCCACTGTGCCTCAAAGTTTTGAATGTCTTTCGAGCCTAAGGACACCCCATTTAGAAAGAGTTCTACTCTTTCTAAGTTTGAGTATACCTCAATGGATTGTACGCATACATTGTTCTTATTGGCTATCCCACTTCTGTTGTTCCATTGCTTCGAGCCTATTTTTAAGTAGGGTGTTTCTAATAATAAAGCCTGATAATAGTAATAAGCATCCTTGGGTTGGCGGTCTATGGTTACCAGACCTTTATTATTGATATTAGGCACGGCATCTATACGACTTTCGGAGCTAAAATCGGCAAAGTTCCAAACAGCTCCGCCCGTTACAAAATCGTTGTTCATTATAGCCTTCATATATTCTTTATGGTAGTAGGTTTCGTATTCTATGGTAAAGTCAAAACGTTCTGGGAGGAATGAATGTAGGCGCGGATCGGCACCTGCTCCGTATTCAGTTACGATAAGAGGTTTTTTAGAAAGTTCTTTGTGGTGTTTATCCAAAAAATCTGCAAATCCATTAATATTACTACCATACCACCCTTGATACAAGTTCCAGCCTACTATCATTGGTATTTGAGTTAGTTTTGCTCTGTTGTATCTATCAAATGCTCCGTGGTTGGGTATCATTGTGTAACGATAAGGGTCTTCATTGCGTGTTATGTCTTCTAAACTTTGTGCTAATTTTGTTACACTTTTGTAATAATCATCTTTCTTTTTATCATTCTCAAACTTAGGAGGTCTTAATAGTATTTCATTCATATATGCCCAAATGAATATACTGGGATGGTTGTAGTGTTGTTTTATCATTTCTATTTGCATCTGTTTGCAGTTCTCTGCAAAGGCTTCGGATTGTGTAATGTAGTTGATGATAGGTATTTCTACGGAGGTAATTAAACCTATTTTATCACAAGTTTCTACTACTACAGGGTCGTGTGGATAATGGGCTACTCGAAGGTGGTTTGCTCCCATTTCTTTAAGTAGTTTTACATCTTTTATAGCCAATTCTTCTGGTACTGCATTGCCCATATTCTTATAGTCTTGATGTCTGCTTGCTCCTATCAGTTTATAATGTTTATTGTTGAGAAAAAGGCCTTTCTCTGCATCAAATTCATACCACCTAAAACCAAGCGGATTGCTTACTTCATCTATTTCTTTCCCATTTTTATATATTTTTGTTTCTACTGTATAAAGATTAGGACTTTCGGGGTACCATAGTTGAGGGTTTTCAACTGTTAATTGCTGGTTGGTTTCATACACTGTGTTGGGCTTTATTTTTATTTTTGAGGTGGTTTCTTTTGTTATGGTATTATCAGGCGAAAAGATAGTATTTCTTACCACTATTTCTTGTGCGCTGTTGCTTCTATTGGCTATTCTACTGTTGATTTTAATAGTGGCTTTTGAGCGGCTTACTTTAGGGGTAGAAATATATACTCCGGTAGAAGCATAGTCCAATAAATCTAAATGTACTTCATCTGTTGCAACAATGTACAGGTTGCGATATATACCTCCAAAAAATGTAAAGTCAGCAGTCAAAGGTGGTATGTCTTCATTGAACGTATTATCTACTTCTATTTTTATTTCTTCTCCTTTTTCTGTCCATTGTAGGTAATTGGTAATATCAAAACAAAAACGAGCGTACCCTCCTATGTGTTCGCCTGCTTTTTGGTTGTTTACCCATACCTTTGTTTCTTGGCTTGCTCCATCAAAGTATAGGTATATTCTTTTGCCTTTCAACGATGGATTAATATATATATTTTTTCTATACGTGCCAATGCCTCTATAATAACCGTTTTCCTCGTCCAGAACATCCAAAGCATTCCATGTATGAGGCAGATTGACAATTTCGTTGCCTTTACTTTTTAATTCTCCTTTGGCAAACTCCCAGCCTGTGTTAATGGTGTATTTCAAGCGTTGTGAGTGTAGTAGAGTTACAATAAAGGCTAATGTTGTCAGCAATAGTGCTTTCTTCATTTTTTAATTATTTATTATTACTTGTTATTATTAATGCTTTTAAGAAGTTGTATTCTGCATAGATTATAGTAATATCTATTTTTGAATTTTTATCTTTTGTACTTATTTTCTAAATATTGTATAGCCATATTAAAGGGTTTCTTATAGGCAAATTTCTTATGACCTCTTGCACTTGGGGGTTGTGTTCTAAGGCTTTCCATATCTCGTAGTGTTTTTCATTGTTAAAGGCGTTTGCCGCAAAAATAAGATAAGGCTGTGCCACAGGCCAGTTTTCCCAATACATCACATCGGGTTTTAATTTCCATTTACTTTTGTCTTCTACAAATGGGGTTAAAAACTCTACTCCTTTTTTAATGTTTCTTCCATCAGGTAGTGCGTATTGCCATAGGTTATCATCTTCTGTCGATAGTATTTGACAAACAGTTGCCATTGCATCTAAGTTGAATAGTGAGTAGCCATAAGGCTTGGTTCTTCTCAACTCTCGTGGGAAGCCTCCATCCGTGGCCATTTGGTGTAGAAGAATGTTTTTATATTGTTCCTTACAAAATTGAAGGGTTTTTTTGTCATCTGCTAACTTAGCATAAGATGCTACTTGCATTACCCAACAAGTTCCGTGATTGTTGTCTCTGTCTCGTTCTTTGATACCATATTCGTGGGTCTTTAGCCAGTTTATGAATTGTTGAAACCATTGCTTTACTTCCTCTAAATAGTCTGTATCTAATGCATCCATTTTTTGAAGTATGAAAGCACTTTGGGCTACTTCCATTAAGTGTATGGCGTCAATAATACCAAAATTCCTTCCTGTATATTTTCCTATAACTGCCTGTGAGTAAAGCATATGGGGGTTCATTTTTGTGTCGGCATTGACAAACCACGCATTCAAGTGCTTTTTAATGTGTTCTATATATGTTTTGTCCTTGTTGATAATATAGGCGGAGGTTAAAGTGCCAACAACACGATTTAGTCTTATCATTGCTAATCTATGGGCAACAAAATTGTCGGGGTTGGTTAGTCCATCTCTACTTCTGTAGGGACCTGTAGGGTTGTTAGGGTCTGGCCAAAAATAGTCTGCTTCAGAGTAAAAGTCGTTTTTTCCGCCTGCACTTCTCTCGCAGTATTCTGCGGTAATGGTTATTGGCTCTTGTTGTAATGCCCATTTGCTATTTGCTAATATAGATGGCTTCAATACTTCTTGTGCTTTATAAAATATTTCGGTCTGTTTTTTTTCTGTTTTACAGAATTGAAGGATAATTAGAAATAGCAATAATATCTTAAATTTCTTCATTTTATTTTAACCGAATTAAGATTGATAATAATTAGTATATAAATTATTTAGAAGATAATTTTCTTTCCAAAACTTTAAGATCAAAGTCGTTTTTGGACTAAGAATTAAAGTTTTTTCTACTTTTTATTACCTTTTTTATGATTGTCAAGTAATTATTCGATGTTAATAAATACTGTTTTTAATCCTTCGGACTTTACAGAAACTATACTTTTTCCTTCTTTGTGTTTTAAGCCTATTTTGGCTCGCCCATTGTATAACTGCACTTTTAATGCTCCTGTTGATGTGCCAAGGTTTCCAAGTAATGTGCCATCTCCAGTTATGTCGAACTCTACAAAGTTTTTAGCATCAAGGCATTGAATATCTTTATTGTCTTTAGCTATTACTTCTATCCAATATTCGTTTTCTGCTTTGTAATACTTGCTTATTTCTAGTTTGGATGGTTTGTCCCATTTATTTGTTTGATAATTTTGTATTATATTATCGGTAGCCACTGGTTTATTTTTTTTGAATCCAATGGTTTTTATTTCATTTTGTCCTTCTTTGAGTTGCACGTTCCACCTTAGTCCTGCTGCAGGATAGTCTTGTGAGTTTCTTTTTTTCTTACCATAGCTTTTGCCGTTTACTATCAATTCTGCTTCTTCACAGTTTGAATAAACTTTTATTAACTTTTTTCGTTTGCTTCTCCCCACCTTGTTTTAAAAGTATGTCCATAAATATGTGCCATTGGTTTTCCTGTCCAGTAGGATTGAAAAACATAGTATGCTTCTTTTTTGGTAAGGTCTCGTTCAACTACTCCTTTTTGATTTACATATGGCACAGGATTTTCAGGGCGAAGGGGTGTGGAAAAGTCTTTGAAAGGCCAATAGGCTGTTCCTGTTAGCCAAGGCATCGTTTCTTGTTCTTTTAAGTGCCAATCTATCAGGTTACAAGCATAAGTTTCTGACCAATCTCCATCTTTTGATGCTCTTGGGTCTCCTCCAACCAAGGAAGCGTCTCCGTCTCGTTCATCTGCTTCTCCAGTTTTTATATTTTCTAAATTTTTGTCAGGGTTTTCAGAGTGTCTCCTTGCGTGATTGCTTGCTCCCCATTCTACGTGTAAGAAATGGTTTACCTTTTCTATTTCTTTACGAGATACTTCTTTGTAGTCAGTAAATTTTCCTCTGTACCATCCTGCCCATATTGAGGGAGAATATACATCTACGATATCTGCACAGAAAGTGCAACGACGAATAGCCGTTTTTCTGCTATCATCTAAGCTGTGGGATAGGTCGTTCAGCTCTTTCATAAAGGTTCGTATTTTTTCTTCATCGAAGTTTTCTTTAGTAAATTCAGGGAAGTCGTTAGGCCAGTCATTTTCATTTCCTAACCCCCAAATAATTACAGAAGGGTGGTTTTTATGCTGTGTTATCATATTGACAAGCATTCTTTTGGCTTGCTGTTGGTATTTTTCACCTCCCAGTCCTCCTCTACACCAGGGAATTTCTTCCCATACCAGTATTCCAAGGCTATCGCATAGGTTGAGTATGATTCTTGATTGCTGATAATGACCTAAACGAATAAAGTTAACTCCCATTTCTTTCATCATTATCATTTCTTCTCGCATCATTTCTTCTGTCATAGCAGCAGCAACACTTGTGTGGTCTTCGTGCCTATGTGTTCCTCTCAACAATAATCTTTCTCCATTTAATTTAAAAGGTCCTTTTTCTATAAACTCAAAATGTCTTATCCCAAAATTGTCTTTATATTCTTCTATTCCTTTTGGGTTCTCAATTTTAACAACACACTGGTATAAATTAGGGTTTTCAGGCGACCATAAGTTTGGTTTTTTTATAACAAATGATGTTGAAAATGTGTTGTTCTTAACTTGAGAAGAAGGTATGTCTATAGTTTGTATTTTTTTATTATTGGGAGAGTGGATTTCTATTTTAATGTTTTTGGTTGGTACATTTTGCGGATTGTATAATGTTCCTTCTATTTTTACTTGACTTTTTTTACTTTGTGCATCAACACTAGGGTTAATGGCTAAGTTTTTTATACTTACTTCATTAACATATACCAAGTTTAAATAACGGTGTATTCCTCCATATAGGTTAAAGTCGGATAAGTCAGAGGGTATCATTTCTAAGTCGCGGGAGTTATCACAACGAATAATAATGGGTATTTTCCCTTCATAGTCTTTATCAAATCTTTCGTGTTTTTTAAATTCTTCTACAGCTTCTGTAATATCTATTGTCCATTCGTCATAGCCTCCAATATGTTCTCCTACTTTTGTAGTATAGATATATATTTCTGTTTTTTGCCCAGCTCCTTCAAAGTGCAATAGTGTTCTTCCGTTTTTATATGGGTTGTCAATCTGTATAGTTGTCTTATACCAGCCCGGCCCTTGGTAATAGTTCGTATAAGGGTCTACAGCATCAAAATCGTTGAAACAATGAGGTAGTTTCACATCCTTCCAAAGTGGGACTGATTCGGGGGAAGATGATTTTGAGGTATTGGATGTTTTTGGCACTTTGGGTAAACGAACTGCTTCCCAAATACCTCCTAAGTCACTTTTTAAAAATTCCCAGTCATTCTCTAATCGGGTACTATTGGTCTGTGATTTCCCATTAGATATATATAAAATCATTACAATGAAGAAGAATAACTTAATTCTCATCTGTTTATATGTTTGGCATTTAAATTATAAAAAGCTGCTGATAGCTCTACTAAGTAAGCAGGATAGTTTTTTTATCTTTATTTATTAGTTTAATATCCTGTGTTATTTGGAAGTAGATTTGGGTTTCTCAGTATTTCAGAATTAGGTATTGGTAATAGTTTATGTTTTGCAGGATTTATGTTGGTGTGCGTTTCAAGTCCTTCACTCCCAAAAACATTCGATAAATTATAATTATCGTACTTATGTCTTCTTATAAGGTCGTACCATCTTTTCCATTCGAATGCAAGTTCTATCCTCCGTTCTTCTAAAATATCGTTCCTTAGTTGTGTGTCGTCTCCATTGTTTGTAATATCTGGCGGATGGGTACGTGGTGTTCCGTCTGCATTTCTTGCTCTTTCTCTTATTTCGTTTACATAGGCAACTGCATCGGCTCCTCTACCTAATTCATTGAGGGCTTCTGCTGCTATTAGCAATACTTCTGCATATCTAAATATGATGTAATTGTAGTGAGAGGTTCTTCCATTGGCATCTGTCTTATCTCCTGTATGTTGCCATTTGGCAATATGAGGCCTCTTGATTTCAAATTCTGTATAATTTTTAGTAACGTCCTGATTGTTTTCTGTAAAAACCTCTTCTGTGAGAAAACTAACCTCTTTTCTATAATCTAAGTCATTGAAACTTTCAAATACTTTTAAAGATGGAACAACAACACTCCATTTGTTTATTTTGGCTCCTTTGACACCTGTAATAGGGCTCATATAGTCTAGGTTATGGCGTCCGTCACGGGTGTTTGCTAAAAAATCGACAGCCCATATAGTTTCTTCTGTATCTCCATTTTCAGCTATCCATAAATCTTGAAAGTCTTCTACTAAACCTACATTAAAATCTCCTTTTTTGTCTATTACTATTTTAGCGTTTTCATAGGCTTTTTCCCAATTTTCTTGGGTTAGGTAAATAGAGGCCAACAATGTATGTGCTGCTGCTTTTGAGGCTCTTGTTTTTGAGCTTCCATCGCCGTACTTGTCAGGCAACCAATTTACAGCTTCTTCACAATCAGCTATAATTTGACTATAGACTTCATTTGCTGGTGTTCTTGAAATCTGTGATACTTCACTGGGGTTTGTTATAAGTTCTGTAATGAATGGAAGGTCTCCAAATAACCTTACTAAGTGATAGTAACATAATGCTCTTATTACTTTTGCTTCGTGGATAAGTGCTTTTTCTTCGTCTTCTTCCAATCCTACATTGGGAATTCCACTTATGGCTGCATTGCTAGCACTAATAGCTTTGTAAAGTTGAGGCCAAAAAAGAGAAATAAGCCCATTTTCAGATGTATGTGTAAAATTGTTTATTTCTTGCCTATATGCGGCTGTTCCGTTATCTCCTATATCTGCCATATCGCTAAGTAGTTGTAATGCTATGTTCATCTCTCTTCCATAAATATCTTGATGTGCGAGTTCTCCATAAGCACCAAATACTGCTGCTTCTGCATCAGCTTTTGTTTTGAATAGGCTTTCGGGGTCTAATAAGCCAATAGGTTTTTCATCTAAGTTCATACAGCCTACAAAGAAGAAGGTTGTTATCAAATAATAAGTTACTTTTTTCATCTTAGTGCCATTTTTAGGGTTAATACAATTCAGGGCTTAAAAGTTTACATTCATACCAAAAGTGTATGTTCTAATAGCAGGATAGCTTCCATAATCCATTCCTATATTTTTATTTGACCTTGCATTGTCATTAGAACGGTAGCTTATTTCAGGGTCATATCCTTTGTATTTTGTAAATGTTAGTAAATTTTGAGCGCTTGCATAAAATCTTACTTGGCTAAATGCTTTAAGCCTTTTTAGTATCTTTTCTGGAAGGTTGTAGCCTAATGCTAAATTTTTCAGTCTAATATATGAGCCATCTTCAACCCACCTTGAAGATATTGTTGGGCTATGGTTGGCTGCTCGTGGCACTTCGTTACTGGGATTGCTAGGAGTCCATCTATCTAAAGCAGCAGTTGTTTGGTTGGCTCGGCCTGATATTTGCTCTAATTCAAGTCGTGTGACATTTAATACATCATTACCTATTACGGCTTGGAAAAATATGTTTAAGTCAAAATTTTTGTAGGAAAGGGTATTGTTTAGTCCCCAAATATAGTCGGGGTGGGGGTTACCTATGATTGTCCTATCTCCTTCATCTATTTTACCATCACCATTAATATCTTTGTATTTAATATCTCCGGGTTGTTTGTCCGGTTCTAACGAGAAGTCATCTCCTTCTTGGTAAATCCCATCCCATGCATATCCCCAAAATGCACCTACAACTTCTCCTTCTCTTAATATTTGTGAGATTCGTGAGTCTCCCGGAAACAAATGACCTGGGATATCTCCATAAAATATATCTCCTCCAGCTAATTCTGTTATTTTATTTCTATTGAATGATATGTTAAAATCTGTAGTCCACTGAAATTTGTTAATAAAGTTTCTTGTGGTTATGGCCAGTTCTAAACCTTTATTTTGAACTGCTCCAATATTGGTAAGCATTGTATTATATCCAGTATATCGAGGGAGTGGCAATTCATAGAGCAAGTCTTTGGTGTTCATTAAGTAGTAATCTGTTGTTATGTTTATTCTATTTTGAAGGAGACCTATATCTATTCCTATGTTGTATTGTTGTGTTTGTTCCCAAGTTAAATCACTATTAGCTAGTGCTGTGGGGCTGATGGCAACAACAGTCGTTCCGTCTATAACCGTTAATACATCGCTAAACTTTGCAAGAGATTGGTAGCTCCCTATGTCAGTATTTCCTGTAATGCCATAACTTAATCTAAATTTTAAGGAGCTAATTGTGTTAAAGTTCTTCAAGAATTCTTCTTCTTTTATATTCCAAGCCAGTGCTGCTGATGGAAAGAATGCCCATTTGTTGTTTTGTCCAAATCGTGAAGATCCATCATACCTCCCTGTAACGGTCAAAAGATATTTGCTGTCAAAGTTGTAATTTAGTCTTCCATACCAAGAGGCTAATTCCCATTCGGTAAGTTCAGAGGAGGGTTGTTGGTAATTAGCACCTCCTCCTAAGTTCCAAAAACTGTAATTGTCTGTTATAAAACTCCAGTTTTCTGCTTCCCATGTTTCTACTATTGATTGTTGGTAAGAGTATCCAAGTAGTGCAGATAAGGTATGTTGTTCGTTTATTTTTTTTGTATAGTTGAGGTAGTTCTCATTGAGCAAATTAGTATTTTTTCTACCTTCTATAGAGGCTTTCCCATTTACATTTTCTGCATCTAATAATGTTCGAGGTATAAATTCTCCTATTCTTCTGTTATAAATATTAGTTCCTAAGCTTACTCTTAGTCTTAATTCGTCTGAAATATCATATTCTCCAAAAAGATTTATTTGTGTTCTGTCTATAATTTTTTCGTTTATTCTTTCCGTTGCAATAGCATAAGGGTTGTCTATTGGGTCGCTGATTTCATTACGAGTAAAGTTGCCGTTGGCATCATAAATTCCTAATGTGGGTACAAATTTAAGAGCCGAAGAGATTACTCCTGTAGTAGGTCCTCCTGAACTTTCTTGAGTTCTCACTCCATTTGTATTAGTACGTCTAATTTGTATATTGCTTCCTATTTTTAATTTGTCGCTGGCTTGAAAATTAAGATTGTTTACTAATGAAATTCTGTTAAAATCTGAATTGATAACTATTCCTTTGTTCCCAAAATAAGTTGTTGACAAGTAATAGGTTACCTTATCGCTTCCTCCCGAAAAGGATAATTGATAGTTTTGAATGGAACCTTGTCTAAATATTTCATCTTGCCAGTCGGTATCTTCATATTCTGAAGCAGGTAGGGTATATCTAGGTGGTTCTTCTATGTTGTCGGACCAGTCGTTCATATATTCTATGAATTGTTCTGTGTTTAGGAGGTCTATTGTTTTAGTTATTTCTTGGATAGATGTAGAGACATTGAAACTTATTTGTGATTTTCCTATTTTTCCTGATTTTGTTGTAACGAGTACAACTCCGTTGGCACCTCTTGAACCGTATATGGCAGTTGAAGAGGCATCTTTTAGTATTTCTATTGATTGAATGTCTTCTGGAGGTGGTAGGCTACCTCCTGCAAACCCATCTACTACGTATAGGGGGTCGCTACTTGCATTGATTGAAGTAGCACCACGTATTCTTATTTTCATATCGCCTCCTGGCTCTCCGCTGTTTGCACTAGTTACCATTACTCCTGATGCTCTACCTTGCAATGCTTGTGTTATTCCTGATGCTGGGTAGGCGTTAATATCTTCGGACGACACAGATGATAGTGAGCCAGTTAAATCACTCTTTTTTTGTATTCCGTATCCAATGGCTACCACTTCGTCTAATCCTATTGCACCAGATTCCATTACAACATTTATTTTTGTCTGTTTTTGTATAGGAATTTCTTGACTTTTCATACCTACAAAAGAAAATATAAGTGTCCCTTCACTGTTGGGAACAGTTATGGTATATTCTCCGTTAGGGTTGCTTATAGTTCCTGTTGTAGTTCCTTTAACTAAGATAGTTACTCCGGGTAAGTCTTGTCCGTCTGAATCAACAACTTGTCCTGTTATTTCTATGCTTTGTGCCTTTAAATAGTTAGTGAATAATAAAGTTATTATCAAGTAAAAGAATAGTTTTTTCATAATGTTCGTTTTTTACTGACTTTTTATTTATGTATACAAAATGCGTGAGCGTTCACATTGTAATTTGCAAATATAATATACACAAATGCTTTCTCCAAAAAAAAAAGTACTTTTATATTACAAAGTTTAATGCTTATTATATGTTTCGTTTTTTTATAAAAATTGTATTGGTTATTTATATAGCCATATTAAAGGGTTTCTTATAGGCAAATTTCTTATGACCTCTTGCACTTGGGGGTTGTGTTCTAAGGCTTTCCATATCTCATAGTGTTTTTCATTGTTAAAGGCGTTTGCCGCAAAAATAAGATAAGGCTGTGCCACAGGCCAGTTTTCCCAATACATCACATCGGGTTTTAATTTCCATTTACTTTTGTCTTCTACAAATGGGGTTAAAAACTCTACTCCTTTTTTAATGTTTCTTCCATCAGATAGTGTGTATTGCCATAGGTTATCATCTTCTGTCGATAGTATTTGGCAAACGGTTGCCATTGCATCCAAGTTAAATAAGGAATATCCATAGGGTTTGGTTCTTTCTAATTCTTCTGGGAAACTGCCATTTTCTGCCATTTGGTCAGGTAGAAGGATGTTTTTATATCGTTCTTTACAGAGTAGGAGGGTTTCTTTGTCGTCTGTTAATTTAGCAAAAGATGCTACTTGCATTGCCCAACAAGTTCCGTGGTTGTTTTCTTTTTCGCGTTCTGCTATACCGTATTCGTGGGTAGTTATCCAGTTTAAATACTGTTTAAACCACTTTTGAACATTGTTAGAAAAGTTTTCATCAAGTAGGTTTAATTTTTTGAGAATTAGGATACTCTGAGCTACTTCCATTAAGTGTATAGTATCTATGATACCAATGCCCCTTCCTGTTACACGTCCTGTAATTGCTTGTGCATAAAGTAGATGGGGGTTCATTCTTGTGTTGGGGTTTACAAACCACGCATCCAAGTGCTTTACAATATGCTCTATGTATGTTTTATCCTTATTAATAATATAGGCAGAAGTTAAAGTGCCAACAATACGGCTTAATCTTATCATCGCTAATCTATGGGCGACGAAGTTGTTAGGATTTGTTTGTCCATCTCTTTGGATGTAAGGGGCATTCGGATTTTTGGGGTCAGGCCACCAATAATCGCCTTCGGAATAGAAATCGTGTTTCCCCCCAGCACTTCTTTCACAGTATTCGGCAGTAATGGTTATTGGCTCTTGTTGTAATGCCCATTTGCTATTTGCTAATATAGATGGCTTCAATACTTCTTGTGCTTTATAAAATATTTCGGTCTGTTTTTTTTCTGTTTTACAGAATTGAAATATAATTAGAAGAAGCAATAATGACAATATGTTAATGTTAGCTTTCATAGTATAATTTTCTTTGAGTACTGGTAGTATGTAGATTATTTATGTTCATCATTTATGTTTTTCAACTTTATCAATGCCTCTAAAAAGTAGTATTCCGCATAAATTATAGGAACATCTACTTCTGAATTTTTAGGTTTATTCCCTGTGCTATGTAAAAGTATGAACCCTTTATTTTCGTTAGGTTTTGAGCGATAGTTAGAGGACGATAAGTTTCTTAGTATTTTTATAGCAGTGTTTTTGTAATTGTTTTTTCTATTATTTGAGTACTGCGATAGCTCCAATAGTGCCGAAGCCATTACTGTAGCAGCAGATACGTCTCTTGGCACGTTGGGAATTTGAGGGTCATTAAAGTCCCAGTAAGGAATTATATCATCAGGCAAGTTTTTATGAGAAATAATAAAAGAAGCTATTTTTTCTGCTTGATTTAAGTATGCTTCTTCTCCTGTTTCTCTATACATCATTGTAAAACCGTAAAGTCCCCAACTCTGTCCTCTTGCCCAAGCAGATTCGTGGGCATAGCCTTGATGAGTATGGCGTTGAACAACTTTGCCCGTTAATGTATCATAGTCTAATACGTGATAGGAGCTGTAATCTTTTCTAAAATGGTTTTTTAATGTTGCTTCGGTATGTGAAATAGCAATATTTTTTAATGTGTCATTGTTTGTTTCTTTTGCAACCCATAAGAGTAACTCTAAGTTCATCATATTGTCAATGATTACAGGGTAGTCCCACTTATCTTTATTATGATCCCAGGACCTTATACAAGCTGTGTTGGGATTAAAACGTGTTGTAAGAGTTTTTGCCGACTGTATTAAAATGTCTTTGTATTCTTTATTTCCTGTTAGCCTGTAGGCATTACCGTAACTGCAAAACATTTTAAAGCCCATATCGTGTGTTTTTGCGTTGTATTTTTCTTGTTCTAATAGTTTGGTATATTTTTCGGCTTCTTTTTTCCATTTATTGTTATTGGTGTATTCGTACATATACCATAATGTTCCTGCGAAGAAACCACTTGTCCAATCTCTTGAGGCAACTAAGTGCAAACTTCCGTCGTTTTCTAAATTTCTAGGTGCTACTAATTTCTTTTGAGGGCTTTTCTGCTGTTCTGAACCCATTATTTGCTCGGTATTTTTAATTAAGATACTTAACTGCTCTTCTGCAAAGAGAAAGTTTTCTTCCACAAGTTTATCTGCATTTTGGTTGTTGCACGATGTTGTTAAAAGAGTAATAAAAAATAATGCGATTGTGTATTGTTTTGTCATCATAATAATGAGTCTTTAAATTATGTTTTTAAAATTTTTATTGTTAATCTGATTTTATTTTTAGTATTGCATTTGCATATCTTTCGCCAAGTATGTGTAGGCTTTTGGTATCGAAGTGTATGCTGTCGTTTTTAGGTGTAAGGTTGTCTGATTTTACCAAGGCAGTGTGGTTTATGTTTTCTGTTATGGTGTTTAGCATTGTATTAAAATCATTGACAGAGTTACGCCATTTGCCCAATTCTCCTGCTACGAATGGTAAGTTTGGACTATTTAGGTCTTGACGTAAATCTGTTACCATTTTCTTTAGGTATTCCATATAGGTGTCAGCATTATTTTTATCGCTGCTCCCTTGATGCCACAATATGGCTTTTAGTGTGCCTCCTTTGGCTAAGGCTTCTTGTGTGCGTTTTATGGCTTCGTTATATAGTAGTGAATCTTTTTGCCACTTTTTTATACTTGTGCCTCCTCGTGCATTGACTATTAAGCCAATTTTTTTATTAGTTTCTTTTGATAGTTTTTCGCCAAACCTATATCCTAAACTTATTTCTTGCATTGATAGTTTTTTCCTTACGGTAGAATATTTGTTTAGAGGATGTTTTGCTTTTTCCCATTTTCCTTTGTCGTTGAATAGGTATACCTTTTCTAAAAGTAGTAGAGTGTCTTTAGGTTGCATTTCTCCCCTTCCTGCCATATTAGACTGTCCGATAAGTAAGTAGATGTCTAAGTTTGACTTATTTTTATCACATGACTTATTTTTATCACAAGAGGATAATACAAATAATAATAGCAGAAGAATATAAAGGATTTTATTTTTTATTGTTATCATCAAAATAATTTATAAGACTATATATTTGTGTATTAACTTCTTTCATCATTTTTAATAAAGAGTTGTAAGTATCGTATTTGTAATCAACAATTCCTTTGTTTGAGTCTGTATTAGAGAGTTCAGCATTTTTCTGTGTAGGGTCGTTGTCTTGATATTTGAACCAGTGCCATCCTACACAATTTTTAGATTGCAATAGTCCTAAAGTGTAGTTTTGGTAAAATATTCCTCTGTCTTTTTGTGTTTTTACTATCCATCCTGCTCCTGATTGGTTGGGTAGTCCAGAATCTTCTGCTTTTACATACCATTCGGTTATCATAAATGGCTTGCCCGACCATTCTGTCCAAGCATTGATTTCTTCTTGTTGAGGTGTCCATCTGTGGTAATAGTTGCAGCTTACTATATCTACATATTTCCCTAGGGTAGTCATAAACAAAGCATTGTTTTTTTCATCTGTGTATAACCTAGGTCCTAATATGAGGTGATTAGGGTCGTGTTTTCGTATGGCTTTGGTTACAATAGATAGATACTTATCGGCAATATATGCTCTAAATTCGTCTTTTATATCATTTGTAAACTGGCTATCTTTGTTTAAACCTTTATTTTTTAACCATTGTATGGTAGCCTTGTATCCATTATCGTCTTTGTTTAATTTCAAGTATCCTTCGAGCATATTTCTTTTGAAAGGCATTTCATTGTCGGTGAAATAACCAAATAAATTGGCATCATTTTTTAATTGTACTAATTCTTTGGCTTTTTCATTACAGAATGTTTCAAACTCTGGTTCGAAAACAAAGATAGCATTGTGTGGATAGCCTGTATGACCCGGTACTGCATAAGTTTTTCCCAATTTTTTTCCAAAACTACTCATCAATGCAAGGTTGATAGTATAAGCAAAATGGGTATTGTTTTCTTTGTTTTGCTGTTGTATGTTTTCTACTTCTGACCAAGAGCCTGCTGAGTTGAAACCATTTTCTTTTAGCATTTTTATAGTTTCGTTTGTCCAGTTTTCTGTGTTGCCAAATTTTTCCTTAAAGGTTTGCTTTGTTCTATCTGATTTTCCTCTGTTGATTGAGTTTACGGATAGGTTTATTACGGGATGCCCATCAGGGGATATAATCCACCATCGGTTTTTTATTTTTTTTGTGTAGTAAAATCCTTTGGTTTCTTCTTTTATATCTGTTCTATCTCCGTATTTTCCTGTTTCTATTTTACTTTTTTTATAGCCTTTCAATTGCTTTATGGTAGTGGCTTCCATATTTTCCCAGTCTTTAAAATATGGTTGCTGTTTTTTGTTAGAAGGATATACCTTTTTTTTTACACTTACTACTGGCATTTTCGCCTCGCTATAAATACAGGATATGAATAGTATTATCGAAAAAAATAATGTATTTCTCATAGAGTAGAATTATGCAACTTAATGTTATGTAAAAAAAATATGCAACATTAGGGATGGTTATTTTTATTATTTTATAATCAGATGTTTTCCTAAGGGGGCTTTATTGCCTATCGTAGTTCTTACATAGTATAATCCTTTTCTTATTTGCAAAGGTGTTTTTACTACTATCGTTGTATTATTATTTTGAATCTCTACTACGTTAAGAGGGGTAATAGTTGCATCTGATTCGTTAATAATCTCTACAACTATATTGTCTTCGGTGATTTCTTCGGGATATTTTATATATATATCATCTCCCCTTGTAACAGGGTTGGGGTAAACTGTTAGCTCACTATTCATTACTGTAGGTTCACTCATAGTTGCAGGCCCTGTTATCCCTAATTGATGCACTCCTATATCTATTGTAGCACTTTGAGGAATGAGATTGTTATAATAGTCTTTGTCTGTGTTTCCTTCTATTTTTGTGCCTGCATTAATTGCCGGAGACTCTGATTTTATTTTATATTTTTGGTCTCCAGTTCCTGTATCCTCGAAAAGAGGGTTTCCAATAATGGGATTAGAATCTGGAGGAATGTTGGTTGTATCTTTAAGATAGTAGAGGTTATTGTTGAATATATTGTTCTTGCTATTACCTAAATCAAAGTTCGAGTTAACATCTATAGCATAAAATATGTTATTGATATACTCTGTATGGTCTGAATACTTTCCACTCCATCCCTTGTGCCATATGTGAGTAACATCGCCTGCTGTTGTGTCAGCGTAGATAATATTGTTGTGTATCTTTGTATTGGTTGCATTGCCGGATGTTCTTATAGTATGATTTTTGTTATTCTCAAATATGTTGTATCTTACTATAGTTCCGTCATTGAATCCTGTACCAGTACCACCTGTTATTAGAATGCCTGCCCATCCGTTGTCGTGGCTATAGTTGTATTGAAAGATAGTATTTTTCGCTCTATAATCGCTATCAAATCCTCCTGCATCTACACTGCCATCGATATAGACGGTGTTTTTTGCTTCGTTGTACTGCCACAAAGCACCATCTGTATTGAAACTAAACGAGGCGTTGCCACTTCCTTTCGTAGAGCAGAAGTTAAATAAGTTTCCTTCTATTAGGGGGTCTTCTGCTACTCTAACAATAAGCCCATTAGCACCTATGTATTCTATTGTGTTGTTTCTAATAACTACATTGGTACTAGGAACCCAATTAGTATTTACGTCTATAGTTCTTGTACTCCAAGATGATTGGTTGGCTATACCAGTTCTAGTTACATTGTGGATGTGGCAACCTTCTATCAATAGGTCGTCAAAGTAAGTGGGTACTTTTTTTCCTAAAACTTGTATGAATATCCCTCCGTTGTCCTTAGATGGTTCTCCATTCATAGAGCCTGCTACATCGTGAACATCAACATTGATTAAGTGTATATGATTTACTGCTCCTATGTCGTGAGCTCCTATATAGATACCTCTTCTAAACTTTGTTTTTTCAGCATTGTTGGTAACTTTGATGTTTCTTACCTCTATGTGTTCTTGGTTGAAAAAATATAGGGTATTTGTAATTTCTCCTTCTCCATTGATAACGGGCTTTTTTTCTCCTGTCCCATACCTATCAATAACAATAGGGCTTCCTGCACTTCCTGAGCCTTTTATGGCTAACTGTCCATTCCATTCGCTTTCATTATTGAACAAAAGTTGTGAGCCTGCTCCGTAGATGTGTGAGTTCACTTTATCTAAGGTTTTCCAGGCAGCTTCTGGACTTAGCCCATTGTTGTTGTCATTGCCTGATGCAGCATCTATATAGAAAGACCCTGTAACTGTTACAGGATCCTCGTGCGTTCCTTCTTCCAATACTAAATAAGGTGCATTGCCTGTAGGATGCTCTTTAGAAGCAAAGTTTACATACTTGCTATCGTGTCCTGTTAATCTAAATGCAATATCTGTGTTTCCCCCTTCCACTTTCTCATTTACATAAGAAGTAACATCAAATTCACAGTAACTAAATTCATTAAATATTACCTCTCCAAGTGCTACGTGTTCAAATCCTGTTGTTGGTCGGTTATTGTAGGTTAAATCATTCTCTGTCCAATTGGTGGGAGCGCCCTCTATAGTTATAAATTCTGCTGCATTGTTTTCTGTTTTTGTCACATATAGTAGTATTTTTGCCGATTTGAAAGAGCTGGCTTCTTCTGATAAGTCGTATTTAAGGTATGTTTCTCTGTTGGCAGTAGAAGACTCGTTGTTCAATTTCTTTGCCCTTACAACAGCTTCTTTGCCTCTTATGGTAGATGCTCCATCTCCTACTTGCACATAAGTATCGTCTGTAGGTTTTAATTTATTGCCTGCTATATTTGGAATTACTGTAACATCAATTGAAAAGGAAAAATTAGTGTGTGTATTGTCGTTTGTTTCAGCTTCTATATCTAATACATAATTGCCAGCTGTGTTATACCTTGCTGTAATTGTAATTTCTGTAGATTCTTGTGCTGATACAGTTTTTTCATACTGTATTCCTACTACTTCAGGGGAGCTTGATTGAATGTCGTAAAGACGCAAGGTAGTATATCCTTTATTTTCTACAATAAAAGTAATATCCCTTGTTTCTTCTTCATACACGATACCTTCAAAGCTAAGTGTGTCTTGATATTTTATTTGTGTATCATTAAACAAAAGTGCCTGTTCTGTTGTGCTGTCTATTTGGGTTATAATAAGCTGAGGAGTATTATTACTTTCCTTTGTTGCAATACTTACACTACTGCCATTACCAGTAGCATTGTAGAGGCAAAATGATACAACACCTATAGTTCCTCCTTTGAGCTTTTCTTTTATGAAGCTTGTTATATCAATTTCGTTGTATGCTCCACTGGTCAAACCAGTTGTTGATGTTATAGGGGTTTCTTGATAAATAGCTGTATTTGTAGCCAAGTAGGAGGGTTGTGTTTCAAAACTAAGTCCATTTGTACCTGTTTCGTCCCAAGCATCTTTCATTTCAAACAACAACACCTCGCCTGAGGTTCCGCCTTCAACAAAAAGGTTTAAGATTACGTTTGCTATACTGTCTGATTCTACAGATTGATAACTATTGAGGTCAAAAGCAAAATAGGCTCTTCTAATAAAAGTACCATCTGTAGAATATTTACTTATCATTGTTTGCTCGTTGCCATAGTTATTGCTTTTATTGCTTCCACCCCTTACATAAGTGTCCTTGATAGCTTCGAAGGTATATTCGTAGCTACTTTTCGAATAAGAAAATTGAAATATGAAGATTATTATAACAATACTTAGAATAGATTTTTTCATAGTTTTTTAATTTTAATTAATAATTAAGGTTGGTTTTTAAGGAATATTCGGTATTCTGTAATCAAAATTAGACGTGCCGTCTACATTTAATAATTCCAATTTGTCAAAGTGGACTCTATGTCTTGCTGCCGTGCCGTCTTGATAAAAGTATATTGCAATACAATCTAAATCTGTTCTTTCAGAAGGTTTGGTGTTACTTCCATCTGCATTTACCCACTCGCCACTATCGTCAGAAAAGTCAAACTCTAAATCAAACCATTGATCATTTTCATCCCATTTTTTTTCTACATATATTTCATCATCCCACACATCTCCAATATTATCACCCCTATTTTGCAACACCAATCTTACTCTGTGAGGAGGATCTTCTCCAGTTCCTTCATTGGAATCTTTCCTAAAGGCATGAACTAATAATTTAAATTTGTTTTGATATTTCAAATTTAGTTTTCCTCCAAAAGGCTCAAGTAATGAGTGTCCATATAATTTAAAAAGTAGAGCATTTGGACCACCTTGAGAAGGTGTTGTTATCCTTACACATTTATCATCATTAGGATCGTAGCGAGGTATACCTTTGTCATCAAGGCTTCTATCAGTAAACATAGCACCACTACCACTAAGTACTCCCTCTATTACACCTAAAATACCATCACTATTCGTTGTTCTATTTATATCGAAAGGAGCAACATTTTCCGGCTCTGCCCAATGTGCATAGAAACCTAGTGGTACATAAGTAATGTTTATATTTAATGGATCATCAATGGAGAATTCAATGGACTCTTCGTTTGAGCCAAAAGCGTTTATTGTTATGTCATAATCTCCATCTTCTTTGTATAAATGAGTAATAGTTATTGAGTCTTCTGAGTCATCTACTATTTCTGTACCGCTATCATCTCTCCAGTCTATTTCATAACGAACAACATAATCTCCCTTAAGTGTAAGTGTAGCAATTCCTGCTTCGTTAGATACAGCAGAGGCAAAAAGGTTTTTTGGAGTATCTTTTATTTCTTCTATTTTAATAGAGACAGTTGTGTCTACATTACCTTCACGTCCATGGGCTGTTATTTTTGCTGTATATGTTCCTGCATTTGCATAGATGTGTTTAACTACTGTTGGGTCTGCTATTTCAGTAATAGAGGTGTCCTCTTCATCGCCAAAGTCTATGTGGTACGAAACTACATAGTTTCCTGTAAGTGTAAATTTAACTCCTCCTGTTTCTGCCACCTCTGTTTCTACTTTCACATCTTCGGGAGTGCCTATGGTTACATCTATTGCTGTGCGGGCAGTGTCTTTGGTGCGAGGGCCATAGCCTATTAACATAGCTTCATAAGCGATGTTTTTTAAATCGCTGTAAGTAAATTCTAACTCTTCGCCTTCGGAGGTTTCTTCTGTGCTTTCTGCATCACCAAAATATAGTTTGTAAAGATGGATATTCTCACCACCAAAGCTAAAAACTACTTGACCTGTTTCTTCATCTATTGTTGTTGCAAACTTAGTAATGTTAGGCTCACCGGGGTTGGGTGGATTGGTAAAGTCGTCTTCTTTTTCACAACTTAAAATAAGTGTAACAAATAGACTGCATAATGATAAATACAATTTTATACTTTTCATAATTCTTTATTTTTTTGTTTCTATATAAACATTTATTGCTTTTTCTTTTCAAAAGCACCTATGTCAATAACATCAACAGGCACAGTGTTACCTGCATAATCTTTTAGCACATTGTCTGGTATTTCCTTCCCTGCATCAATAGCGGGTGAGCCTTCGTTTAGTTGAAATCTAAATGCTCCTTCTAAACCAAAGCCAAAGCTAAATAAAGGGTCTTCTTGTATATTGTCATTGCCTGTGGGTATCTCAGTGCCTCCTCCATTTTCGTAGTAAAATATATTATTGTCAAATGTATTGTTAGTGCTATTACCTTCATTGTTAAAGAGGTCGCAAGCCACTTCTGAGTAAAAAATATTGTTGTAATATTCTGTATTGTCAGAAGTTCCACTCCAACTTTTATGATAAACCATTCCTAAGTCCATCTTATCTTCTAAAGTAGCATCCGTATAAAACACATTATTATGTATAAGAGTGTTAGTAGCCAATCCTGATGTGCGAACAATGTGGGCTTTGTTATTAGCAAATACATTGTATCTGACGATAGTTCCATCATTAAATGGTGCGGTAGTAAGGTTGGAGGGTCCACCCGTTATAAGTATGCCCCCGTGTTCGTTATCGTGAGAGTAGTTGTATTGAAAGATAGTTCCTTTTGAGCGATAATCACTATCGAACCCACCAGCATCTACATCTTCGCCCGTATTGTGTGTAAAGCGAGCTTCATTGTATTGCCAAAGGGCGTCGTCTGTGTTGAACGAAAAGCTGGCATTGCCTGTGGTAAACAAACCACAACTATCGAACAGATTGTTTTCTATCAGAGGAGATTTCGCAACTCTTAGTATCAGTCCGTTGCCTCCTATTTTTTCAAAGCGATTGCCGCGTATTACTACATTAAGGCTAGGTGTCCAATCACCATCATCGGTAAAGGTTCTGCTCGACCAAGAGGATTTATTGGTCATACCCGATTGCTCTACATTGTGTATGTGGCAGTCTTCTACGACCAAACCATTAAAATAAGTGGGTTTCTCGCTTCCTTTTATTTCAATGAGTATACCTCCGTTTTCTTTGCCTGCGTTGAAGTCATCGCCAGAAACTCCGTAAAAACCATTTACATCATATATTTCCAAGCCTTTTAGGTGAATATGATTAACTTCTCCCATATCCTCTGCTATAATGTGAACTCCTACTCTCAACACACCTTTTTCTGCTCTTTCTTCTCCTTTGTTGGTAATCCTTAAATTTTTCAATTCAAAATACTCAATGTCTTGTAGCCTAACAGTAAAGGGATGTCTGCCGTTACCATTTAAGAGGGGTTTTTCACCTTCTCCATACATATCTATCACAATGGGGTTGTCTTTTTCTCCTTTTCCTTTTGGGGCAATAACTCCATCCCAAACTCCTCCTGCTTTTAGCAATATTTTATCCCCCGGCTGAAAAGTAAGCCTATTCATATTTGTTATTGTTTTCCACGCTTTTTCGGGAGATTCTCCTGTGTTATTATTATCTCCGTTTACATTATCTATATAATATGTTCCTTCTTTATTATTGACTGGTGGCATACTGTTCCCTTCACTGTCTTTTTTACAAGAAGCGAATAAAAGGACACTTGCTACTATAAATGCTGTTCTTCTCATAATTTATATTGTTTGTTGTTTATGTTAATAACCTGGATTTTGAGGAAATTCTCTCATTAGCTTTATTTGCGAGTCGTGTATAGGCCATCTTACATTGTAGTTTTGTATGAAATCTCTACCCTCATCATTGTCCCCCTCATTCCCTGCATAGTTTCTTACTTGCTCTAATAGTTTCTCTATTCTTTTCAGGAAGAACCATCTTTGTCCTTCAAAAGCTAACTCTCTGGCTCTCTCATCCATTATATCCTGCTCTGTTACTGTTTCCAAATCACTTATCCCTGCTCTTGTTCTCACTTTGTTAATGTGTTCTACTGCCTTGTCGTTATTGTTATTCCTCATATAAGCTTCTGCGGCTATTAAGTGTGTTTCTGCCAGTCTATATACAATTATATCGCTAAACCCTTCTCGTTTATCATCAGGTCCTGCAGGGTCATAATTTTTCCACAAACTTATAGCGGCCCTCCTACTATTAATAGGATTTTCGTTTAAACTTATTTTTAGGGTATCCCCTAAATCTGTATTGTTAGGTAAGTTATTGGGGTCATTGTAGATGAAAAAGTTTCTATAATAGTCATTGTATCTCTTATCGTTTGTTTGGTCATACAATCCTAATAGATAGTTATTGGGTATTGCCCATCCAAGACAGTTTCCACCTTGTGATACATCGTGTATTATTCCATCTCTTTCATAGTAGCGGGTTACAAAAATATAGAATAAATTGTGTTTATCACCTCCACCTCCTATTTCTTTTCTTGCAAAGTCAAATTGCTGAACATAAATTGCTTCATCATGATTTCTTATTCCTGTATGTTTGCCAAATACGATATCTGTATCAAGCAACTGAAAATTACCACTATTTACAATTGCTTCGCAGTGTTCTATTGCAGTATCCCAGTCTTCTTGCCACATAGCTGCTTTGGCTCTTATGTGCCTTGCTGATGCTTGGGTGTATCTACCCGGTAAGTCTGTCCATTCTAAGTGTTCTATGGCAAAGCCTAAATCGTTGTTAATCAAATCAAAAACATCCTCGGCCAGAGCAGGACTATATACAATAGTAGTATCTAGTGCTGATTCTGGTGAGGTAGGTTCAGTGGTTAAGTATATGTTGTCGAAAAGACGTATTAAAGTGAAATAAGCTTGTGCTCTATGGCATTTAGCTTCTGCTAATATTTGGTTTCTTTCTTCTTCGCTCATATCCACATTAGGAGCAGCTTTGATAATGGCATTAGCTCTCTCTATAATTCTATAACCTAACTTCCAAAGAGATTCAGCTGCCCCTAGTCTTACTGGATTAAATCTTTCAGGGTCATAATAGCGTTCTCTTGGATATCCTGTTCTTGGAGATGCAAGGTCTGTTATAACCCATAGTAGAGTGTGATCTTTAGACTCGTTTGAACTCATAATACTTCTTTCTCTGTTGTATAGAGCTACAACATTAGTTTTTAAACCCGCAAGTGTATTATAAACAAAGCTGTTGTCTACTTCGGTAGGGTTGGTTTCTTCCAACCATTTTTTACAGCTACTCGATGAGAAAATGAGTATTATACAATATATAAATATTTTATTTTTCATTTTTTATAGTGTTTTATTTTATAAGAAAGTAAGTCTTATACCAAAGTTGTAGGTAAATGCTTCTGGATAGCTACTGGGGTCTTTCTCAGGACTGTACGATTGGTAGTTCATCCAGGTAAATGGGTTGGTTACTGAGGTATATACTCTAAGATTTTTAATTCTATAAGGATTCAACCACTTTTCTGGAAAGGTATAGCCCAATACCATCGATCTTAATCTAACGTAAGATGAGTTTTCATAGGCACTAATTCTTATGTTAGGGTCTGACGCTTTGTCAGAAGGTCTTGGTGCTGTGTTGGAGGGGTTTTCAGGTGTCCAATAGTCTCTTTTTATACCGTTTTGCTGCCCTCTTAAATCACCTCCAAGAGTATGTTGGTGTAAATATGGGTTTACTCTTGTTAGATTTTGAACAGTATAGAGTTCAGCTGAAAAATCAAGATTCTTGTAATTTACATTAAGCACCAGAGAGCCTATCCAATCTGGTACTCTACTCATTGCCACCCTATCAGCATCTGTTATTTCTCCGTCTCCATTTACGTCTTTCACTTTAATGTCTCCAGGTTTTGCTGTGGGCATGTGCGAATTGAGTATATCGTCGTTTTCTTGCCATATTCCATCGAACACAAAATCGTAATAATTGTTAATAGGCTCTCCTACAATACGCCATCCTGTGTTTGAATTTCCATTAGGTATTGTGTCTAATGCACCATAGAGCTCTTTTATTTTGTTTCTATTGAGTGTGAAAATTGGCGTAAGTGATATGCGAAGGTCTTTGTTGTCTATAATATGTCCTGTTACAGATAACTCTATTCCTTGGTTCTCAACTCTGCCCACGTTCTCTAACATAATGGTATAACCTGTTACTGCATTGATACTTCTGTTTATCAACAAATCAGTAGTTTGAATATTGTAATACTCAAAACTTCCTTGCACACGTCCCTTTAATAACCCAAAATCAATACCCGTATTAAGTGTGGTAGAGGTTTCCCATTTTAAGTTGGGATTGGGTAGTTGATAGTCAGGAGCAAACCCTGATCCCACTTGGTCTCCAAAAACATAATAGTATTCGGTAGATGTTCCAAGGCTTTGGTAGGGGCTAATGGCTTCGTTACCTGTCTGTCCGTAACTTATTCTTGTTTTTAATTGGCTTAGCCACAAAACGTCTTTCAAAAAATCTTCTTGATGAGCATTCCAGCCTATTGCTGCGGAAGGGAAGTAGCCCCATTTGTTATTAGCTCCAAAAACAGAAGAAGCGTCTGCTCTTGCTGTAAGTGTTAGTATATACTTGTTGTCATAATTGTATCTTGCTCTGCCCATAAAGGAAACAAGCCTTCTTTGTGTTTCGTTTCTGCTGATGGTTTGTGTTTCTGCTCCTGCTATACCCTTCCATCCTAATAAGTCGTTGGGAAATCCGAAAGCATTGTTAGTAGTTTGTCCCCAATAACGTTGGTTGATACTATGTACACCTGTGAAATCCATATGGTGCTTGTTAATTTTTTTATCGTAAGTAAATATATTTTCTATCAGATATTCACGAGATTCCCCATTGGTATGAGTTGCTTTACCTCCTACAGACCTTCCACTTTGCTCTAATGAGGACTGATAGTTTCCTGCAGTCTCGTTCCATGTTCTCCAACTAGCATTTAAACGGTATTTTACGTCAAATGGCAGCCTTGCATCAAAAAAGATATTGTAAATTCCCTTATGAGAAACAGATTCCCTAATAGTTTCTTCAATATTTATGAAGGGGTTGAAATAAGTTCCTTCATCTGTTACAAAAGTTAATAAGTTACCATTGTCATCATATTTTTTTGATATGGGAGGGAGAGTAAAAACATTACGGTTAAAAGGTTCTCTTTCTCTATATCCTATAAAGTAATAGAAATTGGCTCCCATATCTAGCCAGTTATTTACTTTTTGGTCTACATTCAGACGAATGTTGTAGCGGTTGTAATTAGAATTGGGTAGTACACCCTCGTTATCGAAATAACCGAAACTGAAAGCCGCTTTGGTTAAATCTGTTCCACCTCTTATACTTATATCGTGCTGTGTAACAAGTGTGTTTTTCTGCAAATATTCATCTTCCCAGTCAATAAACTGTCCTGATTCTAAAACATCTAACATTAAGGAAGTAAATATGTCTTCGTCGGGTATATATCCATTATTGTCTGTTCTAAATGCTTCTCTTCTAAATTGAGCATATTCATCTCCATTGTATATGTCAAAGTTTCTTTTTACTGCATTCTGAAAACCTACATAGGCGTTGTAACTTACTTCTGCCTTTCCTTCTTTTCCTCTTTTTGTAGTGACGAGAATAACACCATTGGAGGCTCTTGCTCCATAAATGGCTTGTGATGATGCGTCTTTTAATACTTCTAATGATTCTATATCTCTGGGGTTTATATCGTTGAGGCTACTTACAGGCACTCCATCTAAAATAATAAGAGGGTCGTTGCCGCCAGATAAGGAGCTTTGTCCTCGGATAAGAATATTGGATGAACCTCCCGGCGAGGCGTTATCAACTGTAACTTGCACCCCTGCTGCTCTTCCTCTAAGCATTTCTCCTACGTCGGTAGTGGGTATCTTTTGCATCTCCTCTGCCTCAACAGATGAAATAGCACTTACTATGTTGCTTCTCGACTGTGTTCCGTATCCTACTACTACCAGCTCGTCCAATAGTAGGGCATCAGTAGATAAATGCACATTGATTATTATTCTTCCTTCTACGTTTATTTCTTGGGTCTTGTATCCTATGTATGAGAAAACGAGTACAGGAGACTTTATATTCTCATTTATTCTAATAGTATATGATCCATTTATGTCGGAGATTGTACCTATTGAGGTACCCCTTATGGTTATGTTTACTCCCGGTAAAGTTTCATCGTTATTATCTTTGTCAAATACCCTACCTGTAATTGTGTATTGCGAGAAAGTACTTGAAAAACAAAAGAAACTAATGATGAAAATATAAAATGCTTTTTTTGCGAATGGTAACATATTGTTCATAAAGTTAGTAAGTTTTTATCGTGAGCGTTCTCATATTTTATTGAACTAAAAATTTTGTTTATTTATTTTTAGCTTTGTTAGTGAAACAAAACACGTGTACGTTCACGTACTTTCATCTAACTAATCAAGGGTTATTTTTGCTATTAATTAGGATAAATAAAAGCGGGGGCGTTCACACAATTAAAGTACAAATATAATATGCGCAAGTATCTTTTGCAACTTTTTTAATATTTTTTTTAAAATAATTATATGTGATAATATTCTAAGTTGTATCTGTTTATTAAATCTATGGGGAGATATTGTATTTTTTCAATAGCTTGTTTTTTTATTAGCACATCAAACAAAAGCATTAGTCCTTGTTCTCCTTGTGTTTCAGGCTTTTGTGAGATAAGAAAATCAATATAGTCTTCTTTCATCAATGAGATGTTTTCTTTTATTAAATCCATTCCAACAAAGTATATGCCTTTATAATTGTGTTGTTTCAGAAAATTACCGATTAGATATCCTCGCGAGTTATTAATAAATATAGAGCTAATCGTATGTTTATCAAGTACTTCTTTTAATGATTTTACTAAGTTTTTTTCATTGTTGGTAGAGGCTTCAAATAGTATAATATCGTTTTTTCTACCTATTTTTCCATAAAAATCAGAGAATCCTTTTATTCTTCGTTCTCTATAGATAGAGTGTTTATTTTGTGAATATAAGTTGGTTATTAAAGTTTTTCCTTCGGGAACAACAGAGTTTATTAAAAAAGCTCCTTGTTGTCCTATTCCATAAGCATCTTGTCCGAGATAGGCAATATAGGGGAGGTTTCTGTCGTGCACATTTATATTTATAAATGGAACCTTTTGGCGTTCCAATTGTGAAGAGAACTTGTAAGATGCTTCTTTAAAGGTAGGGACAAATACAACTCCTGATACGTCTTTTATGGATAAAATGTTTTGGCTTTGCTCTTCGAAGTCATTGTCTTTTAAGCTAAAATAGAAACGTTGTACATCTATATTAAAGAAAGAAAGTTCTTTGATGGCTTTTTTACAGCCTTTGTCTACATCTTTCCAAAAAGAAATTTCTGCAGGGTCTGGAATTAAAGTAGCAAAAGTTCGTTTTTTATTATAAGCTAATGTGCTTGCAAGTAAGTTTGGTTTGTAGTTTAATTTTTTTACTGCTTGTAGTACCTTTTTTCTAGTTCCGTCTGCTACATAGCCTGTTTTGTGTAATACTCTATGGATTGTGCCTTTTGAAATACCTGTTTCTTTTTCAATATCTTTAATACTTACTTTTTTGTTCATATTAGCTTGTTTGTGTTGACTAATAAATAAAGGTTAAATAGGAGTTAAATATTTAAGTTTTACAAAGATAGTCTTTATAACAAAATAAGGTAATGGTATACTAATATTTAATTTTTCATTCATTGCCTATTTTTATTGCCAAAAACTAAAAGATGAAAGTTTCTAAAACTTGTATTGTACTTAGCAGTAACTGAATTTAAGGATGGTTTTAAACTACTTAGAATATATTGCTAATTCTTAATATATTTTTTTGTACAAAAGAGTTTTTTTATGTAAACTTGTGTTTTTTAAGTTAAGATATTTTACACCTAATTTCTTAAAATCTTTTAGTCTTATGAGATTATTTTGCTTAAATTTAATATCTTTCTTTCTATTAAATTGTTCTGTTTTCTCGCAAGAGCTGCTAAAAGTAGAAACTCCTACTCCTGTTTTATCTCGTGAGCGTTTGGATGAGGTGGTGGTTTTTAATTTCTACCCTCAAGATAATATAGAACTTCTTTATGGTATAGCTTTTGACATTCGTTATAACCCACAGGACTTGGACACTAATTCTATTGCACTTTCCACAGGCAGCACTTTTGGAGAGCGAGGCAAGGATTATATTGACCTATATCAACAAAATCAAAGTGAAGGGCTGCTGCGTTATGCTGTTACAGGTTTGAATGAGAACTTTTTTTTAGACAGTAAAGAAAATGTACTCTCTCTTTTTGTAAAGATAAAAGAGGGTTTAACCAAGGACTTTATCTCTGTGTCTGCTCATCCTTATATGGCAAACAATCACAAAGGAGAAGCCATTCCTCTTCTTTCTACTTCCGATACTATTTACATAGGCGAATATTCTTTGAAACACCTTTCGAAAAACACTGAGCTATATCAATTTATACTTTATCCTAACCCTACAAATGGTATTGTAAATATCAAATATGAATACGGGGTAGAAAAAGAGATAGTAGAAGTTAGAGCAATGAGAGGAGGGGTCTGTGGTGCGAACCACCGTACCCAAAAAAGATATAGCTACTTTTGATTTATCTTTTCTTCCCAAAGGTATTTATTTGATACAAACGGTCTATAATGATTTTATTGTCAGTAAGAAAATTATCTTAAACTAAGAGGTTTTAACAAATGAAAACACTTGCATTTATATTTTTGTCTTTATTTTGTATCTATGGGAGAGGAAAGAGTGTTTTTTTCTTTTTTCTTTTCTCTTTTAGCTTGACTTCTGCCCAGCCCTATCTTCCAGCTGAACAGGAAGATACAGCAGCAGAAGAAGATACTACCAGTCATTTGATGTTAAAATCCTTACATAAAGGTGTTCCTACTTCAATGAGCAGTGACGAGTTCGGAGCCTTGTCTGGTAGTAGTAGTTTGGTTACTGTACCCTCACCCACAGTAGCAGGGCTGATACGTTCTGCCTCTACCGCCTCTAGCCTTTACACAGGAGCTATTAATGTAGGCATTCCTTTGTACACCCTGAAAAGTACCCACCTATCCGTGCCCATTAGCTTGGTGTATCATTCCAACGGAGTAAGAGTAGATGACCTAGCTTCTTGGGTAGGTATGGGATGGAACTTACAAGCAAGCGGAGTGATTACTCGTGTAGTAAAAGGCTACCCCGATGAGAAAACAACCCAAGTAAAATCTATTATTGAAGATAATAATGACGGTGTAGTAGATAGTAAAAATGAAACAAAAGAAAAGATAGGCTATTGGGATAATTGGGCATCAGTCGAAGAAATGAAAGATAACGATCTCCACCCTGATATATTTTATTTTTCTTGTGGCAACTTAAACGGTAAATTCACTATTAGCAGAAGAGCCGCTTCTAACAGAATTAATATTCTTGCCAACGATAACAACCTGAAAATAGAGATGGATGCTTCTTCTTCAACCATTAATGGCTTTACTATTACTGCCGAAGATGGCACTATTTACAGATTTGGCTATGAAGAAGAAGCCATAGAAGAGATGGAAATAGAAAATACAAGTGAAATTGTACGTTATACTTCAAAGTTTGAGGAAATTTGGAAGAGAAATTTTCTGGGGATAGTAATCAAGAAAATTCCCGCTTATTCTTTGGATTTGCAGGAAAAACGTGTAATCAATAGTAGTCAATCGTATAGTTATAGGTCCTCTTGGCATTTAATAGAGATAATACAACCTGCTTTTAATGATAAAGTAACCTTTTCTTATAAAAAACAAACAAGTCGGTATTATCAAGGCAGTAGGCTGTCAGGTGTTTGTATTCAGAATTCTTATCCCAAAATAGAGGATAATAAGTTTTACAGATATGAGTCCCCAGTTCCTCGTAATGAAATAGGAATTGCTAAAAGTTTGGTTACAGCCCATACCCCTATGTTGCAAGAGGTAGAAGGAGGCAACCACAAAGTAGAATTCTTTACAGTAGAAAACAGAAAAGATATGATAGATGAGGTAGGTAGTTTTCTTAGAGAAATACGTATAAAAACGAAAGATGATGATTTTATTAAAAGCTATACATTTACTTATAATTATCATAATTCTGTTACTACCTCCTCGCCTGCATTTCGTTTTAAAACAAATGCATGGCACAGTGGTAGTTTCTTTATAGAACAAGCAGGTACTACACAAAGGATGTTCCTTACAGAAATAGAGGAGAAAGACATCTATGGAGATAATATCAATCCTTTTAAATTTAATTACATTAACCCTAGTAAACTACCTTATAGACTTTCTTACAAACAGAATTTTTATGGTTACTATGTAGATTTTACAAGTCCTAAATCTACTTTTTACAACTTTACATACCCCAGTGAGCTAGATATAGACAGCAATGAAAAAAATGAAGAACGGAATATAGAATATTCATCATCGTTAAAGGAAATGTTAAGAGTAAAATTCGAGGGTATAAACGAGTACGAAGAATATAATTATGCCCCTTCGCTTAACAATATAGAGAATGGTTTGCTTTCCTCCATTACCTACCCTACAGGAATGCACAAAACCTTCGACTACTATACTAGTGAATATGGTTGTTTTATAAAAAATATAAAAGCTACGGATGACGAAAAAGGAGAGGTAATGGAAGAAATAACTTATAACTATGAGGAAGGTATTATACCTTTCAACAGAAATAGAAAGTATGAGGTTGGACGTTTTTGGGACTATTATCATTATTTACTTTATCCTAAGGGCGGAGGCGAACAGTTAGCCACAGGCGGGGGTATAGTAGGTTTTGGCAAGGTAATGCAGACAAACAAAGAACAAGGCAAAACTATTTCTTACTTTAAAACAGCCAAAGATGAAGACAATAAACCTGATGTAATAGCAGGCCAAGATCCTTCTAGTTCTTACTACCTGCTTTTTTCTACCATTACAGACAGAGATGTGTATAGGACTTATCTCTATCAACAAGAAACTTATGACAATAAAGATAACTTACTCAATAAAACTTCTAACAATTATAGTTTAAAATGGAGCAACTCTGTTGGAGGCTACAATGTACAGATAGATAAAAATGATAATCTTTTACGTCATAGCACCTATGATATAGCTGCAGTTACTAAAACTTTGGAAGGGACTATTCGCGAAGATTATGCCGAAAGTGCAAGGCAGCCTATCACTACCACTACCACCTATGAATATGAAAAATACAGTAAATACAAAAACCTACCTGTAAAAGTAATTGCCAGTGATAATGTAGAGACCACAGAAACTTCTATTACTTATGTGCATCAGAGCAATCAGCCTATAAAACAATACTTTGAGGACAAGCATATTATTGCCCCAGTACAGCAAGAGATAAGAAAAAACGGGAAACTCCTATCAGGACAAAAAATCAACTATGTATTAGGAAGCAATGAAGACCCTGACTACATTGTAGAAAGCATAGAAACTTACAATACCCTTGCAGATAATTATGAGTTACAAACCACCTTCAACCAATACGACAACAAAGGCAACATACTGAAATATACTGGTAAAGATGCCGTGCCTATTTCCTATTCTTACACCTCGAGTAATCTACCCAAAACACACTCTGTAGATGCAGGTAAGTATGTTTCTAATTATGCATACACCAACCTACTACAACTGCAACAAGAAGTTTCTTCACAAGAGCAGACTATAAAATATGGTTATGACGATTTTGGTAGACTTTCGAACATAGGAAACGAAGATGAAGACGCTCTGGAACAATATCAGTATAACTACAAAGCCTCCTACGACCCTTTGGACATAGAAGAGTTAGGAATAGGACAAATGTATATTAGAAACGATACTGCCACTACTTTTCATATAAGATATGTAACAGAGAATTGAAAATGAAAAAAATATAAATATACACCAATAAAACAGAATTTGATAATGAAAAATACAGTGAAATTTTTTGCAGTTGCTATTGCTTTTGTGTTCCTTAACACCACTGCTTATTCTCAAATAGAGAGAAAAACCCCCAGTGAATTACACTCCAAGTTTCAAGATGGTAGTAAACCCAATGGACAGGATTTTAAAGACCTTATCAATGCTACCTACAATTATGAGATAAAAGCAGAAGGCGAGGATGGATTAGAAATCTATCAAGGGCAACAAGGCGAAGGTGTTATCTACCTAAGAGCCACCTCACAAACCGACCACAACTTCACAACTTCTCACAAAGAAAAGTTAGACAGTATTAAGTACTCCGAAGAAAATTTTACTTACGTTCTTAAAATCAAGTTAGACAGTCTGAACTACACTGAGCATAACTTTATAGATAGCCTCTATCAAAAGCTACTAGGCATAGAGCATCGTGCTACATACTCGGACAATAACTTTGCTGATAGTTTGTTGGCCAAACTACTTTCGGTAGAAAACAATGCCAACTATTATGAACTACCTATTGCTAGCCATAGCACCAGAGGAGGCGTAGTATTGGGTAATACACTGCAAATAGTGGATGGTAAATTGGAGGTAACCATAGACCCTTGCTCAGTTGAAAAGATGTATGCTCCTGATAGTGCGGCTACTTCTAATTGGACCTTAGAACGAAAGGAAGGCGACCTATGGGCAAAGTTGCGCCTTATAGAAATAGATATAAATGGCGATACTACTTATGGAGCGTGGAACGAGCCTTACCGTCTCAACAATCAAGCCTTAGAAGATATGATAGCAGGCAGTATAGAGATAGATACTACCAACGTATTGATAGGCTCAGAAAAGATTAACAGTGGAGAACAAGGCGAACGCAACACCTTTGTAGGTAAAAGAGCAGGACAAAACACCACACAAGCCTCTACCTCTAATGTAATGATAGGTACAGAGGCAGGGCAATTAAATTCCGCTGGCTCACACAATGTAATTGTAGGCGACGAGGCAGGGAAATATACACTATCCTCTGATAATGTAATTGTAGGTAGTAAAGCATCCAAAGCAAAAAACAGCACAGGTGCAGTAGTCATAGGAAAATACGCTAGTCGAGAAGGAGCAAACAATTATAGTGTGGTGATAGGTAGCAAAGCAGCCGAAAAAAGCAGTGGAGAGCGAAATGTAGTTATTGGCACAGAGGCACTGCAAGGTATAAACCCAGATGCTACTTCCAACAATGACAACATAGCTATAGGCTACCGTGCAGGGCTAAATAGCTTGTCGGCTAGTGGCAATGTGTTTATTGGCAACGAAGCAGGCAAAAGCAATACAACAGGTGGTAGCAATATATACATAGGAGACAAAGCAGCACAAGGGAACAATGGCTACAACAACATAGTAATAGGTAACAAAGTAGGGCAGAACCTAAATAACGAAAGCAACAAACTAATGATAGGCAGTGGAACCAACACACTCATAGAGGGCGACTTTGAACAAAACTATGTGAAAGTAGAAAACTTAGAAACAAGTAGCATTATTGCTGATACATTAATAGTAAGTGAAGTAGTAAGGGTAGATGGAGTAATATCTTCCAATGTAGAAGTAGATACCCTTTTTGTAGAAAGCATACAAACTGCCAATGATATTGCCACAGAAGGCAAAATAATAGCAGAAGACAATATTGAAACACAAGGACAATTTGTAGGCTACGGCACCATACCCATAGGAGGCATTATAATGTGGAGCGGAGACCCTAATACTATACCTGATGGGTGGGCTTTGTGTGATGGTAGAACAGACACGGATATTAATGGTTCACTCATAACGACCCCCAACTTAAGTGGTAGGTTTATTGTGGCGTATGATGCTGCCAGTGGTGATTATAACAATGTGAATGCAGAAGGAGGCAGCAGTAGCTCTACAGCTACATTTAGATTATCTAAGAATCATATTCCTAAACATCATCATTCTGTAAGAGGCAATGACGCAAGTATACATATAACCTCTTCAGGGAGTCATACACATACTTATGAATCCACTCCATCTAATAGAAAGACAGGAGGTAGCAGGAGCTCTGATAGAGGAGTTCATGAAACCAGAGATGCTACTACTACATCTGAGAATAATGAAGATAGACACACCCACCCGAATAGTTCTTTTAGTGGTAGAGTAAGCAATGGAGGAGAGGACGGGTTAAAATCGCCAGCAGACAAAGTAACTACTGATAATTTTGATATTATACCTCCCTACTACGTATTAGCCTTTATAATGAGAGTTAAATAAACAAACAATAAAAGAGATGAGACCCATTGCTTTACTCTTGGCCTTTCTGCACTTGTGCAGCGTTCTGTACCCGCAGAGCCGAGACCAAAACTACGTGCGCATAAAACGAGCAAAAGTATCAGGGATGAGTGCCTATGAGCTAAGCAATACCACCAACCCAGCAGCAGCCTCAACCACCATTATCTACACCGATGGAGCCGACCGCCCCCTACAAACCAACCACCTGAACGCCTCCATCTACCAAAACGACCACATAGAATTTCATAAATACGACATAGCAGGCAGACAACCCTTTAGCTATATGCCAATGCAACTCAACATCAAAGGCGACTACCTACACAACTGGGAAAACATACTAAACCAAGCCCACACAGACATACCCAGCGCACAAAGCATATTCAACCCACGCGGTCAAGTAATAGAACAAGGTGGCTTTGGACAGAAATACCAAATAGGCACAAACCACACTACCAAAATTGAACGCTACGCCAACACCGACATCTTCCTACACAAAGAATATGACGCATTCACCGAAAAATACGAAGACAAAAAATACCCCCCCGGCTACATAAGCATAGTCAGTACCACCGACCCTCAAGGCATACAACACACCACATACACCTCATACAAAGGTCAACTATTCAAAAGAGAAAGCCAGATAAACAAAGAAACCCTAACCACACTCTACTACTACGACTTTCACTATGGCAACCTTACCGCCATACTCCCCCCACTATCCAAAGGAGATATCAACAATCACCATTACGTCTATCAATTCATCCACGACAAAAAAGGACGCCTTATCCGCAAACACATACCACAAGCAGGTACCATACACCTTAGCTACGACCACTTAGACAGACTGATAGAAGAAGAAGACACAGAAGGCAACACCTCCTACATAGACTACGACCGCTACAGCCGCGTAATAGCCACAGGCATAAAAAAAGACGGAAAAAAGATACCCCTATCAGAAACCCACTACGACGACTACGACTTCCCCTTTGCACAGTCAGCACCACCCTACGAACCCCTTGGCAAGCCCTATCACAACGTAAAGACACAAGTAACAGGCACACGAACCCGCATACTTGGCACCGACCAATGGATAGAAAGCGTAATATACTACGACAAATACAACAGAGTAGTACAATCCTTCTCCTCCAACAACATAGGCGGAATAGACGCAGTATTTACCAACTACCATTTCGATGGCAGAGTAAGACAACTATTTACCTACAAAAACTTCTTAGACTTTGACAAGCAACACTTTGCACGTAAGGATTACCAATACTACCACAACGACATGTTGAAATCCATCCACTACCAAGAGCAGGGAGACAAAAACACCTATGAAATAGCCTATTACCGCTACGATGAAAAAGGCAACAAAAGCTATGAACGACTGTATGAAGGACAAATAAGAACAAACTACCATTACGACTTCCACTACCGCCTTACCCAAATAGAAACTAACAACGACAAAAACGAACAGCTTTTTTACGAAAGGATAGAGTATGACGAGCCTCACGAGTATATGAGCAACACCCCTATGTACAACGGCAACATTACAGCTATGGAGTGGAAGACCAAAAACACACCCCTATCAGGCTATGCCTTCTCTTATGACGATGCTAACCAACTGACAAGAGCTATCTACTACCAAGACACAAAAGAGGAGAACACTTACAACACAGCTTACTCTTACGACAAACACGGGAACATTACTACCCTACACCGCAAGGGACATCTACGTAATGAAGTGTATGGCGACTTGGATGATTTGGAGTATGAATACACGGGCAACCAACTCACCACTCTACACCGTAAAAGCCTGCAAAAGATAACAGTATATCCGGGTGATATGGACAATAGCGGCTTAGTAGAGCCAGCCGACATATTGCCATTGGGCTTGCACTATGGAAGCACAGCCACCCCAAGGGACGAAGATGAGCAAGGCACGGAGTGGAAGCCCTACACAACTATTACCAGTACCCCACAGTTTAGCTATATGGATGCGGATGGTGACGGCATTATAGACCTAAAAGACACCCTTGCCATACAAGAGAACCTACGCAGAACGCACGATGAAAAAGACCAAACACCCGAAGAAGTGCTAGGCACTTATACTTATGATGAGTTGGGTAACTTGGTGGAGGATAGCTACAAGGGACTACGTATTAGCTACAACGACATCAACCTACCTGATACAATGGAGGTAGTAGGCAAAGGAAAGATAGTAAACACCTACATAGCGGATGGCTCACTTTTAAGACGTGAGATATTTAACAAAAACGATAGCCTCTTGCTAAAATACGATTATCAAGGTGCGTATCTGTATATTAATGATACGCTTGTACTTGTGAGTAACCCTTTAGGCTATACCTTGAAGGGTGAGGAAGAGGACACAAAGGCAGTGTTACTCACCGACCACTTGGGGCATACACGAGTAGTTGCTGACAACAAGGGCGAGGTGCTACAAGAAACGGCTTACTACCCTTATGGACAAACGATAGAGAAACTAAGTAGAAATGAACTACCTGATAATGTAAAAAGCCAATACCTCTACACGGGCAAGGAGCATTTGGAGTATTTTAATATTAACTTGCACGATTTTCACGCACGACAGTACGATGCTAATTTGGGAAGGTGGTTTGCAGTAGATCCTGCTTTGCAGATGCACTCACCTTACCAAGCTATGGGCAATAGCCCTATGATGTTTGTAGATCCTGATGGGGAGTGGATATTTTTAGCAGCAGCCGTTGTAGGAGCAATAATAGGAGGATATAGTGGCTACAAGATAGGAGAGGCTAATGATGCTAAAGGTTGGGAAATGTTTGGGTATATAATGGGCGGGGCTG
>JAQGDQ010001480.1:0-38749 GCA_030141605.1 Tubiluchus corallicola
ACAAGGTAACTGATATTTTAAGTCCACTTACAGGTTCTCTATGCTCACAAAATTGCAATTTGTTCCTAGGGCCTAGGCGGCTCCCAACCCCCCGGCCTGTTTCAGAGTTTTTTGCAATTTGTCATTCTCATCCCTGTTCATGGCAGCAATTTTTGTTAACTAAAACATGTTTACCTTGATACAGCAATCTCAGCCTTCTGCTTGGCGACCTGAGAACCCCTGACCGCAGCTTGGACAGCGGAGTCTATCCTCTCCCGGAGTTTACTCTGTCTTAGAAGAAACAATTTGTTCTTCTTTCCTGAAGCTATAAGCACATTGTTTTTATACTTCCCCTCCTCCTTCGTACCGTCCTTGAACGTAGTCACACCGTAGCCGTATTTTTTATTATTGTACCATTCACCTTCGTACTTCAAACCGTCGGAACGTTCCGAGATGCCGAATCCGGATCGCTTATCGTTCTTCCACTCGCCCGTGTAGGTTTCGGTAACGTTAGTTTCAGTAATATCATCCTGGCTTACAAAACTCAAGTTACTGTCCATGTATTCGGTTGCACTAGTTAAACCCGATTGCGAAGAAGCCGTAGATATGCCACTAATTGCACTGTGGTTGCTACGTATAGATCCTGAAACGCTAGAGGCGCCACTGCGCTTGTTAATGTCTCCCGTACTCCTCTGCTTCTTTATGCGTAGTCCTTGCATTATGGAACGCTTAAGGGTGACCTTCTTTTGCTGAAAGATGGAGGCTTTTCTAGCGAAGGCCGAGGGTTCATCACTTCTTGCTTTGAGCACGAATCCGCCCCTGGCTTCGTCTAGTTTCTTATCACGTTCGTGACCCAAGTCGTCCGTTTCACCTGAACGAAGCGATGACATGGACGCTCGCAAGTTGACTGCCGCTGCCGTCTTGGGGCGGTAGTGGGACGCAAGACCGTACGGCACGCTTTGACGGACGCCGTATCCGTGACGCATACCGCGAAGCCACTGACCTTGATATGTACCTGAAAGAGAAAGCAGAATGAAAATGAAGCGTAGGCGAATTAAGACTTTATAGTCCCTGCATAGCGAGTTCCATGTGTATAAACTTTGCAGATTCGGTTCACACTTTCCAGATGATACGGTGATGATGTTAAGAAAATGATACGGTGCACAAAAATGATTAACAAAATCAGACCTTTAAGTATAAACGAATTTACATATTTAAAAAATATTCACACACATTCCACAACTTTTTGACCCTTTAGGTTACCGTAAAATACAATTTACGACTGACTAGTTTCGTGCTACTAAATCACTGTACACACAGACTAATTCATAATTACGTAAAGTCCAGGTAGAACAACTGAAGTTACGGAACTGATGCGCCAGACAGCTTTCCTTTACCCACATGTCCCGTGACGGTTGTAGTTAAGACGCGTTGCTGTGATACACTTAACCTTTGACCTATAGCAACTGCGCGTGCGCATAACGAAACTGTGAAAAGGCTTCTTATGCAATAACTTAACTGGTAGTTAAATGACTGGAGTGGTAGAATTATTAATGGAAAGTGTAATATCCAAGCACACAAGATATTTTCTCTGCTGAAAGTCCTAGGCATAATAAATTTATCAAAACCATTCTTCATGAAGACTGCAGTTCGTCGTTTGTGTTAGTTCATGACTTCACACTATCCGGTTGTGGGCTAGAATACACGAACACAGTTCAATCTTCAACGTCGGTACAACTCGTTGTATCTTAAACGGTGTATCTGTATAATTATACAGATACAACAGTGTTGCCTCACAAACGCACTGTACACAACAGTGTTGCCTCACAATTACGCTGTATACAACAGTGTTGCCTCACAAACACACTGTACACAATAGTGTCGCTCCACAAATGCGCTGTACACAACAGTGTTGCCTCACAAACGCACTGTACACAACAGTGTTGCCCCACAAATGTGCTGTACACAACAGTGTTGCCTCATAAATGCACTGTACATAACAGTGTTGCCTCACAAATGCACTGTACATAACAGTGTTGCCTCACAAATGCACTGTACACAGCAGTGTTGCCTCACAAATGCGCTGTACACAACAGTGTTGCCTCACAAATGCGCTGTACACAACAGTGTGCCTCATAAATGCACTGTACATAACAGTGTTGCCTCACAAACACACTGTACATAACAGTGTTGCCTCACAAATGCGCTGTATACAACAGTGTTGCCTCACAAATGCGCTGTACACAGCAGTGCTAGCAGAGGTTCATTAGCTGTGTAATTGCTTAAATGCATATGATATTACAGAAGTGTAGGCAGGGGCTACACCCCTGGGAAAAACATGTCTGGTGCATAAAATGTTAGGATCATCCATATATAGGTCCTCTGAAGTACTTATATTGTACATAACTGTGCATAGAGGTTAACCTTATATAGTTCCTCTAAAGTACTTATATAGTACATAACTGTGCATAGAGGTTAACCTTATATAGGTCCTCTAAAGTACTTATATAGTACATAACTGTGCATAGAGGCTTTCCTTATACAAGTCCTCTAAAGTACTTATATAGTACATAACTGTGCATAGAGGTTATCCATATACAGGTCCTCTAAAGTACTTATATAGTACATAACTGTGCATAGAGGTTATCCTTACATAGGTCCTCTAAAGTACTTATATAGTACATAACTGTGCATAGAGGTTATCCATATATAGGTCCTCTGAAGTACTTATATAGTACATAACTGTGCATAGACGTGCATAGAGGTTGTCCTTACATAGGTCCTCTAAAGTACTTATATAGTACATAACTGTGCATAGAGGTTATCCATATATAGGTCCTCTAAAGTACTTATATAGTACATAACTGTGCATAGAGGTTATCCTTATATAGGTCCTCTAAAGTACTTATATAGTACATAACTGTGCATAGAGGTTATCCTTATATAGGTCCTCTAAAGTACTTATGTAGTACATAACCGTGCATAGAGGTTATCCTTATATAGGTCCTCTAAAGTACTTATGTAGTACTTAACTGTGCATAGAGGTTATCCTTACATAGGTCCTCTAAAGTACTTATATAGTACGTAACTGTGCATAGAGGTTAACCTTATATAGGTCCTCTAAAGTACTTATATAGTACATAACTGTGCATAGACGTGCATAGAGGTTATCCTTAGATAGGTTCTCTAACGTACTCTTATATAGTAAGTAACTGTGCATAGATTAAATACTAACAATTATTATCGTAAAATCAGTGTAACGTCTAACCTTTATTTTGTATTATTACTGTAGTTCAATATGTACTTTTAACCTTGTAACGTTATTATAAGTAAGTATTTGAATCATGATGTTTAAATCAATTGTTCTTTGCGATTATTTTATCTCTAGCTAAGAACTACAGTGAAGATTAACAGCTACTAATGTCTAATAATATGACCTTGTAACACTCATTTCTTTCTAATAATATGCTTTTCTTTTAAATACAAAACAACCTTCAGTCTCATAACATTAAAATCTCACATTTCTAGAGCAAACAAACTCGTGTCAGACGTGTTTTCGACAAACTATGGAAAGTAAGCCTGATTTCTGAGTACTTTGAGTACTTTTAAGTCAATGACAAGCTTACGTGCTATTCTGCCAATAATTACAAGATGAGAAGTTTAACATGCATCGTGCAAGCGGATCCCCAAACTCACTTGCCCTGACTAAGTTACAGCATGAGCTTCGGGAAGCCAGACGAAAATATCCCCCAAGCAATAACGGCGTGGGATCTACAGTCATTTCAGAGTAACTAATATGGAGGAGAGGAATGCAGTGAAGATGGTACACATCTTTTTTACCATAATGGCAGTGCACAAAAGTGTTACCTCACAAACTCACTATACACAGCAGTGTTACCTCAGAAACCCACTATACACAACAGTGTTGCCTCACAAACTCACTATACACAACAGTGTTGTCTCACAAACGCACTATACACAACAGTGTTGCCTCACAAACTCACTATACACAACAGTGTTGCCTCACAAACTCACTATACACAACAGTGTTGCCTCACAAACGCACTATACACAACAGTGTTGCCTCACAAACTCACTATACACAACATTGTTGTCTCATAAATGCACTATACACATCAGTGTTGCCTCACAAACGCACTGTACACAACAGTGTTGCCTCACAAACTCACTATACACAGCAGTGTTGTCTCACAAACGCACTATACACAGCAGTGTTACCTCACAAACGCATTACGCACAGTAGTGTTGCCTCACAAACTCACTATACACAACAGTGTTGCCTCATAAATGCACTGTACACAACAGTGTTGTCTCACAAATGCACTATACACAACAGTGTTGCCTCACAAACTCACTATACACATCAGTGTTGCCTCACAAACTCACTATACACAACAGTGTTGTCTCACAAACTCACTATACACAACAGTATTGCCTCAAACGCACTATACACAATGGTGTTGCCTCACAAACGCACTATACACAACAATTTTGCCTCACAAACGCACAATACAGAACAGTATTGCCTCAAACGCACTATACACAATGGTGTTGCCTCACAAAACATAATAGTGTTGCCGCACGTTTACACAAATGACAGCACATCGCCACAAGCATAAATCTGCTTCAGTCATTTTACTAGGGTCGGATCAATTAATTAGGTTGAAAAACGTTTAATCTGTTTCATCTGCTGCCTGTTGCTAAGTGACAAGGGGCTTGGTGACAGACGGATTGTTGGTTTAACACTGCACATCTTAATTACCTATGTACATGAAATCCAGCTTGAAATATGCGTGACACGAAAGTTCTGCTTGACAAGGGGCTTGGTGACAGACGGATTGTTGGTTTAACACTGTACATCTTAATTACCTATGTACATGAAACCCAGCTTGAAATACGTGTGACACGAAAGTTCTGCTGGTTTTTTTATAATCGCATTTTTGGACTGGCAACACAAATTATGTGATTAAACGTAAAACTGCAACACATTAAGTGATAACGGCATCTTAGAATTAGTTTTAGCATTTCAGACAATGTTGTTATACTTTTAAAGGTCTGCTAACATAACATAACATAACATAACATAACATAACATAACATAACATAACATAACATAACATAACATAACATAACATAACATAACATAACATAACATAACATAACATAACATAACATAACATAACACAACATAACATAATAGTATAAGATAAGATAATATAACAATTAACGTAATGTAACGTAACGTAACGTGACACAACACGACATAAACATGACATCATGCAGCGATACGTCTCTCTAATACGCCATTTAACACAACAAACGTGACGTAACGTAACATAACATAACATAACATAACATAACATAACATAACATAACATAACATAACATAACATAACATAACATAACATAGCATAGCATAACACAACATAACATAATAGTATAAGATAAGATAATATAACAATTAACGTAATGTAACGTAACGTAACGTGACACAACACGACACAAACATGACATCATGCAGCGATACGTCTCTCTAATACGCCATTTAACACAACAAACGTGACGTAACGTAACATAACATAACATAACATAACATAATAACATAACATAACATAACATAACATAACATAACATAACACAACATAACATAATAGTATAAGATAAGATAATATAACAACAAACGTAATGTAACGTAACGTGACACAACACGACATAAACATGACATCATGCAGCGATACGTCTCTCTAATACGCCATTTAACACAACAAACGTTTTCAAACTGCATTTAAAATGTTCAAAATTTGTGCTGTTCTTTTTCAAGCAACTGCTTCTCAGCGATTACTTTAGAAACTCAATCCTGGTTGTTATTGTCTTTGATTATCTTGGAAATCATGAATGGCTTCAATGTAAACACCCTCTGCAAGGTTGTAAAAGCATGAAGAACTGAATCACATGATTAACTAACAAGTGAAATCTTAATTACCGAATAACTTTAGTAGCTGTGAAATGTTTTTTGATGCTGATGATGATGATGAAGATAATGACGACGTGCTGGTGGTGATGGTGATGACGATGATGCAGATGATGGTGATGACAACGATGACGATGATGATGGTGGTGGTGATGACGACGATGCTGATGCTGATGGCGATGACGACAATGATGATGGTGGTGGTGGTGATAACGATGACGACGATGATGATGGTGATGGTGGTGATAACGATGATGTTGATGATGGTGGTGGTGGTAGTGGTGATTGTGATGACGATAATGATGATGATCACAACAATGATGGTGATGAGCATAATAATAATAATAGTAATAATAATGATAATAGTGATAGTGATAGTGATAGTAATAATAATAATAATAATAATAATAATAATAATAATAATAATAATAATAATAATAATAATAATTAATAATAATAATAATAATGATGATAATAATAATAATAATAATAATAATAATAATAATAATAATAATAATAATAATAATAATAATAATAATAATAATAATAATAATAATAATAATAATAATAATAATAATAATAATAATAATAATAATAATAATAATAATGATAATAATAATAACAATAATGATGATGATAATAATAATAATAACAATAATGATGATGATAATAATAATGATGATAATAATAATAATAATAATAATAGTAATAATAATAATAATAATAGTAATAATAATAATAATAATAATAATAATAATAATAATAATAATAATAATAATAATAATAATAATAATAACAATAATGATGATAATAATAATAATAACAATAATAATAAATTATTTTCCTTGTTGTTCCTGTATGAATATTTTCACAGTCACTAAACCATACAACGTTGTTTGTATTATTATTACAAACTTTCTCTGGAGGCCACATTGGCTTCAAAAACTTGTTTCATGGAGTTTCCAAACTTTCGTTGTTCTTTTACCACTCCGTTCAAGTGGATTTTAAGAAAACATTAGCAGTTAACGTAGTAATGAAAGCTGTGTGTTTCTATAGCGTGTTGTAAAGCTGCCAATGCCACAAAATTTGGCTTTGCTGGTTTCGAACTCGGGACGTCAGCATGCAGAGGAGCGGCTATTCGGCCACAACTCGTCTGTACCAGCAAAGAAAAGTTGAAATAAGCCCAGCTTCGTTGTGCGCACGCGCAGTTGTTTTTACTTGTGTCTTTTTACCTGTGTCTTTGTACCTGTTTTTACCTGTGTCTTTTTAGCAGTCTTTTTTACCATTGTCTTTGTAGCTGTCTTTTTTACCTGTGACTTTTTTACCTGTGTCTTTGTAGCTGCATTTTTTACCTGTGAATTTTACCCCGTGACTTTTTCTGTGATTTTTTACCTGTGACTTTTTTACCTGTGTCATTTTTTACCTGTGGCTTTTTACCTGTGACTTTTTTACCTGTGACCTTTTTACCTGTGTCATTTTTTACCTGTGGCTTTTTTTACCTATGTCTTTTTTCACCTGTGACTTTTTTACCTGTGTCTTTGTAGCTGTCTTTTTTACCAGTGACTTTTTTACCTGTGACTTTTTTACCTGTGTCTTTGTAGCTGTCTTTGTTACCTGTGACTTTTTTACCTGTGTCTTTGTAGCTGTCTTTGTTACCTGTGACTTTTTTACCTGTGACTTTTTTACCTGTGTCATTTTTTTACCTGTGTCATTTTTTACCTGTGTCATTTTTTACCTGTGGCTTTTTTTACCTATGTCTTTTTTCACCTGTGACTTTTTTACCTGTGTCTTTGTAGCTGTCTTTGTTACCTGTGACTTTTTTACCTGTGTCTTTGTAGCTGTCTTTTTTACCAGTGAATTTTTTACCTGTGACTTTTTTACTTGTGGCCTTTTTTACCTGTGGTTTTTTTACCTGTGTTTTTTACCTGTGACATTTTTACCGGTGACTTTATAACATGTGACTTTATAACCTGTGACGTTTTACCGGTGACTTTATTACCGGTGACTTTATAACCTGTGACTTTTTACCGGTGACTTTATAACATGTGACTTTACTACCTGGATTTCGCAAACACACTGTCAATACGACTGTTCTCCTCTCCTAACAATAATTATTTCTACTTTCACTGAGTGAATGCCTGTGTCCCTACAGAGTAAAACTAATGCTTGTCACTGATATGGCAAGAAACCATTAAGTAAATAAATACTCCACGGCGTATATGCGAAATTTCATTTATAAGTACATTTTCCCCACCGTTGTGTGCAGGGAATCGCAGCTTCTCGTGTTACTATGGAAACACGTACATGAGCTAGCATCTGCAGAAGCGATTGATCAACAAGCTCCGTGGCAGCAGCAGCATCAGCAACAGCAGTAATAGTTAAACTTCATCAGGTTAAACAATGATATTACTTCGTGCTGGTGTGTGAGCAATTATGGATTCCCATGCTGACATGAATTCAGAGAAATTCTATCCCTGGGGAATTATCCTGTTAAGTTAAAGTTTAGCTCACGACTAAGAAGCAAGAAGCAAAGCAGCACAAACCCATTATGCTGTATCACTCTGGTTTATTTTCTTATTGTTTGACCCACAGCTAAGCTTCCCACAACACCTGGTATTAAAGGAAAGGTCAACACTTTTAGGAAGTTAGGCTTGTCTGATTGTTCGCGAAAAATGTAGTAATAAATTTATAGTAATAAACCTGCGATAAGCGTCTCGTATTAAAGGACAAGTCAAGCCTTTTAGGAAGTTAGTTTTATTTCAACGTTAGCGAAAAATGTTAGAAGGAGTCAGTAATAAAACTGCAATAAGCGCCTCGTGTAATTAGTAAAATCACTTTAAAGTCACGATCACTTCATGCTTGGACGCTCCTATTTTCAATGCCCATTCTCCCACCAATGACGTCATTCGTCTTGAAGAAAAGCAGCGCACTGTCAATCTTCAACAAAAGTATAATAAATTTTTACAAAAAGATTAGATACCTGATTTTGCAATATTTTTGCGTGAACATTAGGTAAGCTGCAGAAGTTTGAATTAGTTTAAGCCGCGCGTTCGCGGAAAGTCACGATGCGCTTACGAAAAGTCACGAAGTTTCCCAGTTACGTCATGATTTTCAAGTGAATGGCAGCAACCATCACGCCTGAAAATTTCTATTCAGAGGTAGTATATTTTAAATTTATGCTTTATAGGCAGTTCTTTGCAAATTTCTTTGTTATATTTTTCTAAGTTTAAGTGAGAACAATAAAATGAACTCAACATACCGAGTGATTTGTTCTTTCCTTTAATCCTAATTATCGTATGACATCTTCTTTTCTTAGCTATAATAACAGATTCCACTTGACACTTTCGCGAAGCGTTTTGGCGTCATTCAGTTCTCGAGACTGTTTGCATGGACTTGGCCCAGGTTGGACAGCATGCTTGGCCAAACCTCAGAAATGACAAAAGGCAATGCTTTAACGTACATGATTTAAGTGAGCTCATTCAGTCATTTTCAGAAAGCTAGAAATAAACTTGTAGAGGTCAGCACAAGTAATGGCGGCCATTAGATATAGAAATAGATTCCCACCAGAGGTCAGCACAAACAATAGCGGCCATTAGATCTAGAAGTAGATTCCCACCAGAGGTCAGCAAAGGCAGCCAAAAGGTCTAGAAGTGGATTCCCACCAGAGGTTAGTACAAACAATGGCAGCCATTAGATCCAGAAGTGGATTCCCACCAGAGGTCAGCACAAGCAATGGCGGCCATTAGATCCAGAAGTAGATTCCCACCAGAGGTCAGCACAAGCAATGGCGGCCATTAGATCCAGAAGAAGTGGATTCCCACCAGAGGTCAGCACAAGCAATGGCGGCCATTAGATCCAGAAGAAGTGGATTCCCACCAGAGGTCTGCACAAGCAATGGCAGCCATTAGATCCAGAAGTAGATTCCCACCAGAGGTCAGCACAAGCAATGGCAGCCATTAGATCCAGAAGTGGATTCCCACCAGAGGTCAGCACAAGCAATGGCGGCCATTAGATCCAGAAGAAGTGGATTCCCACCAGAGGTCTGCACAAGCAATTGCAGCCATTAGATCCAGAAGTGGATTCCCACCAGAGGTCTGCACAAGCAATGGCAGCCATTAGATCCAGAAGTGGATTCCCACCAGAGGTCTGCACAAGCAATGGCAGCCATTAGATCCAGAAGTGGATTCCCACCAGAGGTCAGCACAAGCAATGGCGGCCATTAGATCCAGCAGAAATAGATTCCCACCAGAGGTCAGCACAAGCAATGGCGGCCATTAGATCAAGTTGTGGAAATAAACTCATGTTAATAATCGTGCAAGCATTGTTCTGATTACCTATGAAATGATAATGTTTTAATTATTATAAGAAAGTGCAATGTGATGATGATAAAGACATGATGGTAGTGATAATCATGATGATAATGGCGGCGATGACGACAACGATAGTTTTGATCTCTATCGCAGATGGCTACAATTCGACAGGAGGAAGTTACAAACAGGAGGAAGCCTTTACTCATGGTGTTGGAGTTGGCAATCCAACTTATTCTCGGAGTTTCTAAAGCGTGAGTAAGACCTGACGCAGATGTTTTAGCCACCAGGGGCGTACAAAGTGCTGTTAACGCCCCGGGGGGAAAAGACTTCTGGCGACCTACCCTTTTAATCATTTGTTTCCTGGGTGAAGTCACAAATTGTACGTATTTTTTGCACCTCTGAGCCCAACTTTACCTTTTTGACATGATCGGATAAACGAATTTTTTCTAAGCATCATCCTGAGTTTGATTTGTGGTACTGCAGCAGAGTAACTCTTTTCTATACATTAGTTGCTCATAACATGACAGTCATTAAACATTCAGCTCCAGCATGAAAACATGCAAAGATTATGAAAGATACAGAACACTACAGGTTTTCATAATAATACAATCTGCATTTAGAGAAACGTCACTGTTTCTCCCAAAATTATCAATCTGCTAAGTCACATGACACTCTATACACGCCATTAAGTCACAACATTAGCACTTTTTTCTAGGCTGTATGTAGTAATTAAGTCAGCTACGATGATCTCTGACTAGGCCTCTTTGTTGAAGTTTGAAAACTTTTGTTAACTGCTAATGTTGGATTACTAATTGATAATTAACAGTCATTGAACTGCAGAAGAATTTTGCGCCCTCTCACCTTTGCGCCCTGTCACCCCACCTGGATACGCCCGTTCAACCATTTACTAACCTGCGTCTGGTGCATCAATTTTAAAAGTTGTTTTTTTAAACAGCATGAATAGCATAAGCAACACCATTACGTAAAGGAATGTTTAGAGAATCGAACATCGTAAATCTATTATCTAAAGCGGTATAAAAATTCCAAAATATTTTCGAAATGTAAAATTACTAACAAGTCGAGCGCCAGCTGCTAGTTACGTGTTTATAAAACTAGAAAGAAAGACTTTAGTCAACTCGTTCAGGGGCTATTGTGATTTCGCATTGTGATTTCTGATTAGCAGGTAAAATTAAATCCATTCGTTTGGTCCAGTGTTCCGCGCATGCGCACTGTGCTTTCAATTCATGGCAGTTCGAGCTCATCGCAGCGCTTGGCTTAAAATAGGAAGGCTTCCTTTGGAAAGTGGGATTAGCTGCTTATAAGTGCATCCAAGGTCCAGATAAAATTGGTCAGTTTTTTCTGACCAATTAGTCTTCCATATTTATTAACGATGTTGCTCACGTGTGTCGTCAGCGGAGTTTTGATCGAAGAAACTGCAATGCAGAGAGAAAACAGACTTCTCTAGTTTTACGGATAAGCTGACAATCTGGCTTCTAACTTATTAACTAGGAAGGCCTGACTACTTACATCTCAAATTAGGCCTACGTAAGAATAAGTAGCCACTTCTAGCCTCTAACTTATTAACCCTAGAAGGACTGACATCTCAATTAGGCCTACTTTAGAATAAGTAGCCACTTCTAGCCTCTAACTTATTAACTCTAGCAGGTGTTACATCTCAATTAGGCCTACTTAAGAATAAGTAGCCACTTCTAGCCTCTAACTTATTAACTCTAGCAGGTGTTACATCTCAATTAGGCCTACTTAAGAATAAGTAGCCACTTCTAGCCTCTAACTTATTAAACCTAACAGGTGTTACATCTCAATTAGGCCTACTTAAGAATAAGTAGTCACTTCTAGCCTCTAACTTATTAAACCTAACAGGTCTGACATCTCAATTAGGCCTACTTAAGAATAAGTAGCCACTTCTAGCCTCTAACTTATTAAACCTAACAGGTCTGACATCTCAATTAGGCCTACTTTAGAATAAGTAGTCACTTCTAGCTTCTAACTTATTAACTCTAGCAGGTATGACATCTCAATTAGGCCTACTTAAGAATAAGTAGCCACTTCTAGCCTCTAACTTATTAACCCTAGCAGGACTGACATCTCAATTAGGCCTACTTAAGAATAAGTAGCCACTTCTAGCCTCTAACTTATTAACCCTAGCAGGACTGACATCTCAATTAGGCCTACTTAAGAATAAGTAGCCACTTCTAGCCTCTAACTTATTAAACCTAACAGGTCTGACATCTCAATTAGGCCTACTTAAGAATAAGTACCACCACAACACACCAAACCACAAAAAAGCCACTTCTAGCCTCTAACTTATTAAACCTAACAGGTCTGACATCTCAATTAGGCCTACTTTAGAATAAGTAGCCACTTCTAGCCCAACAACCAACAGGTCTGACATATCAATTAGGCCTACTTTAGAATAAGTAGCCACTTCTAGCCTCTAACTTATTAAGCCTAGCAGGACTGACATCTCAATTAGGCCTACTTAAGAATAAGTAGCCACTTCTAGCCTCTAACTTATTAACCCTAACAGGACTGACATCTCAATTAGGCCTACTTAAGAATAAGTAGCCACTTCTAGCCTCTAACTTATTAAACCTAACAGGTCTGACATCTCAATTAGGCCTACTTAAGAATAAGTAGCCACTTCTAGCCTCTAACTTATTAACCCTAGCAGGACTGACATCTCAATTAGGCCTACTTAAGAATAAGTAGCCACTTCTAGCCTCTAACTTATTAAACCTAACAGGTCTGACATCTCAATTAGGCCTACTTAAGAATAAGTAGCCACTTCTAGCCTCTAACTTATTAACCCTAGCAGGACTGACATCTCAATTAGGCCTACTTAAGAATAAGTAGCCACTTCTAGCAGGACTGACATCTCAATTAGGCCTACTTAAGAATAAGTTGCCACTTCTAGCCTCTAACTTATTAAACCTAACAGGTCTGACATCTCAATTAGGCCTACTTTAGAATAAGTAGCCACTTCTAGCCTCTAACTTGTTAACTCTAACAGGTCTGACATATCAATTAGGCCTACTTTAGAATAAGTAGCCACTTCTAGCCTCTAACTTATTAAGCCTAGCAGGACTGACATCTCAATTAGGCCTACTTAAGAATAAGTAGCCACTTCTAGCCTCTAACTTATTAAGCCTAGCAGGACTGACATCTCAATTAGGCCTACTTAAGAATAAGTAGCCACTTCTAGCATCTAACTTATTAAGTTGTTATGTGCATGACAACAGGTCTGCTCAAGAACGTGCTAGCAATTTATAATCTCTATCTACTCTGAAAATCATGATTAACTTCTCACATTTTTAAATCATGACTAACTTCTCACATTTTTAAATCATGACTAACTTCTCACATTTTTAAATCATGACTAACTTCTCACATTTTTAAATCATGACTAACTTCTCACATTTTTAAATCATGACTAACTTCTAACATTTTTAAATCACGACTAACTTCTCACATTTTTAAATCACGACTAACTTCTCACATTTTTAAATCATGACTAACTTCTCACATTTTTAAATCATGACTAACTTCTCACATTTTTAAATCATGACTAACTTCTCACATTTTTAAATCACGACTAACTTCTCACATTTTTAAATCATGACTAACTTCTCACATTTTTAAATCATGACTAACTTCTCACATTTTTAAATCATGACTAACTTCTCACATTTTTAAATCATGACTAACTTCTCACATTTTTAAATCATGACTAACTTCTCACATTTTTAAATCATGACTAACTTCTCACATTTTTAAATCATGACTAACTTCTCACATCTCCTAGAAACGCTCCCATTAACTGTGAAGGGCAACTCGCTTTGAATAGAGTGGCTTCCTTGGAGTTAGTGGCTTCATAAAACTAAGGAATGCTGAAGATATTGTAACGGCTTGCTCCTGTGTAAGTTGACCCTGAGATGAAAGGTCAGTTTAAGGTCGAAGATCCTAATAATAAAATCCACATTCTACTGTCAAATGCTCATATATACAGCACTCGCCGCCAACATTTGAACTACCCCTTACCTAGATTCAGAACAAAAAGATTCAAGAATAGTTTCATCTCATAAGGTTTATTTAATTTACAAACTAAAGTTTTGACTCATTTTAACAAACCCTTTCTTCTATATAAGCTTATTATGTTTCCATATAATGATAATGATAATGATAATAATAATAATAATAATTAATGATTATTCTTTATAGTAAAAATCTTGTTTATTCTTTATTAAAATTTTCATATTTTATAATTTTATTCTGTACTGTAATTCGACCTTTTGCTTGTAATGATGATAAATTAATTATTATTATTATTATTATTATTATTATTATTATTATTATTATTATTATTATTATTATTATTATTATTATTATTATCGTTATCATCATCACCACCACCATAATCATCATCATCATCATCATCACCACCACCATCATCATCATCATGATCACTATTATATACCATTTTGCTGCCACTCTAACTTCACTTTTGCTGCCACTCTAAGTTCTCTTTTGCTGCCACTCTAACTGTGTAGCGCACGAAACATTTCATTACCTGATTGAACTCATCGTCCCATTATAAACCTGCGTTTATTAAAAGCACGTCGTGAGTAAAGGGACAAACTCTGGAACATCCGCCCCCTGAGCTGTTTAGACAGCTGGTTACATGGCTTCATCCGAGTTGGTACAGCACCATCAACTTTGCCATAACTTCCACAGCAGTTTATTAATAATATACAGAATTCAGTGTAGCAGCTTGAAGATTTGAGCAGTAGAATGATGCTCGTGAGTAGAAATACGAAAACACTTTTGACTAGAGCATGGAATAAGTCACCACTTATGCAATAAACGTGTCCGAATTTAAAATGAAAGCCATATAAACTTTAGTTTCATAAGTTTTCTTTCAAAATTTTCGTACGCGCGTGTAAGTGAAATGCAAAAGTATGTAAAAACGATACAGTTGTAGCTAGGATAATATATCTACTTGGATTTAACTACAAATAATATTGAATACGTCATCATTGTTGCATTCTGCCCGGCGTTCGCGCGATTTAAAACTTTCATACCCCTTGTATCCCGTGGGATATGAGAATATTTTCTGCCTTTAAAATTAATAAAATTTTAAAACTGACAGTTATTTGATCTGTTAATAGTTATTTTGATTTAAGCCAATAACAATAGACTAAAAATGGTGATAAAATGGCAAACTAGAAAATCTACATAGCATAAAAACTGCGCAAGGTACAGTACTTTAGAGACGACTTTGTGCAGATCTGCATAGCGTGCATACTAAATGTCTTAAATACTTTAAACAATTATCAGCAGTTGCAAAATGAAGCACATTTCTTGCGTCCATTGAATCCCAATGTATCCCGTGTGATACAGGCTATATTTAGCATGCGGGCACAGGTAGAAAAAAACAATTGTTATGTGTAAACAAGATGGACATGCTGAACAAAAGTACCAAGCCAAAAATTTTTTTCTTATTAAAAAAATAATTTGGGACAGAAAGGGTTAACAATAAATTTGACTTGAATTAAAGTGAAAACGGTAATGTTTACCTCCATCTGCATACGTTTCGGAGCCGTAACCATCCTGTAAGCCGTTAGCCCAAGTTCCTTCGTATTTTGCACCGGATGTTAAACTTTCCCGTATCCCGTAACGTCCTTTCAGACCTTGTGTCCACTCTCCGCGGTATGACCAACGTCCCTTCGCCTCAATGCCTAGCCCATGACGTTTACCCTTCTGCCACTGACCTTCAAACGTGTTGCCGTTGGGCCACGTATAAACTCCGGACACCTCGAAACCGTAGTGCCAGGAGCCCGAGTATTCTCCTTGTCCCTTAGGGCCGGTGCAGACTCCGTGTCCGTGCGCTTTGCCATCCTCCCAGCCACCGCAGTACGTCCCGCCGTCATCAAAGTCAAAACGACCACCGTTGACGCGGTCAAGTCGGTTTGACGGGTCCTGCATGGATCAAGGGTGTCCAGTCATGACGGAGGCACCTCTCTCTCCAGACAGCTGCTGTAACACTATGCCTCCTTCTCCAACTGCCTCCTGACTCACAGCAGATTCATTTCTCTCTGCTCGCGGTGCTAAAAACAAAAATACTCTCGCCAGTATGGAAGAGAGGAACACGCAAGTTTAAAGCTCTACACTGTATGAGCATAAATGTTTGATTTGAGCTCACGATCAATGCGCAAGCTCGCTACTATCTACGTATAAATTGAGTTAATTTCTGTAAATATAATGGCTTCTATAGGTAGCAATCTTAGGTAGAGATAAGCTTGTCTTTTCTATCATGGTGGCTTCATGTGTGGGAAATCAGTGCTAAAAAAGATGCCTAAAGTAACCTTACTGAGCAAGTATGCAAATAACATGCCGTCTTTTGTCTTTTCGTTCATTGGTTGCCTCCAAAGCAATAAACTTACAGAAGGACAGACGGACAGACAGACGGAAGTTACACCAACCGACTGACTAACTGATTGGCTGACTAAATGAGCGGAAAGAACAAATTGGCAAAAAGCCAAACTGGTTATACTAAAAATTATTCTTAAAGTCTGCTGCAGTATTAGTCATACTTCAAAATTATTCATGCTACAATATTATTCATGCTACAATATTATTCATGCTTCAATCTTATTCATGCTACAATGTTATTCATGCAACAATCTTTTTCACACTACAATGTTATTCATGCTACAATGTTGTTCATGCAACAATATTATTCTTGATACAATATTATTCATGATACAATAGTATTCTTGATACAATATTATTCATGACACAATAGCATTCTTGATACAATATTATTCATGATACAATAGTATTCTTGGTACAATATTATGCATGATACAATAGCATTCTTGATACAATATTATGCATGATACAATAGCATTCTTGATAGAATATTATTCATGCAACAATAGTGTTCTTGATAGAATATTATTCATGATACAATAGTATTCTTGATACAATATTATTCATGATACAATAGTATTCTTGATACAATATTATTCATGATACAATAACATTCTTGATACAATATTATTCATGATACAATAGTATTCTTGATACAATATTATTCATGATACAATAGTATTCTTGATACAATATTATTCATGATACAATAGTATTCTTGATACAATATTATTCATGATACAATAGAATTCTTGATACAATATTATTCATGTTACAATAGAATTCTTGATACAATATTATTCACGATACAATAGCATTCTTGATACAATATTATTCACGATACAATAGAATTCTTGATACAACATTATTCATGATACAATAGCATTCTTGATACAATATTATTCATGATACACTAGCATTCTTGATACAATATTATTCATGATACAATAGCATTCTTGATGTAACATTATTCATGATACAATAGCATTCTTGATACAATATTATTCATGATACAATAGTATTCTGGATACAATATTATTCATGATACAATAGAATTCTTGATACAATATTATTCATGATACAATAGCATTCTTGATACAATATTATTCATGATACAATAGAATTCTTGATACAACATTATTCATGATACACTAGCATTCTTGATACAATATTATTCATGATACAATAGCATTCTTGATACAATATTATTCAAGCTACAATAGCATTCTTGATACAATATTATTCATGCTACAATAGCATTCTTGATACAATGTTATTCATGCCACAATAGTATTCTTAATACAGTATTATTCATGATACAATAACATTCTTGATACAATATTATTCATGATACAATTGCATTCTTGACACAATATTATTTATGCTACAATAGCATTCTTGACACAATATTATATATGATACAATAGTATTCAAAATAAAAATACCGTAAACCGATCTGTATCGTCTGTAGCTCAACATTTATTTGCCAATAGAGTTGCTAAGTACTGGAATTCTTCACTGGTAAATTCCGACTCCAGTAAATCATTCAGTCAAAGATTAATGAAAATTCACTTTTCAAAACATTTGTATTTCTGCAGACACGTAAGTAGTAATTTCACTCTTTGTATCTCTGCCGTGACCATTTTAACCTGTCTTCTTTATTACTGTACATATTTGATTGCTTTATGAATTTAAATTTCATTGTATGTATGCATACTTTAATAAATAAATGAATGAATGAATGAATGAATGAATGATTGAATGAATGAATGAATGAATGAATGAATGAATGAATGAATGAATGAATGAATGAATGAATGAATGAATGAATGAATGAATGAATGAATGAATGAATGGATGGATGGATGAATGAATGAATGAACGAGTGAACTGAATGAATGAATGGATAAACTGAATGGAATGAGTGGATCGAGTGAATGAATGAATGAATGAATGAACTGAATGGAATGAATGGATCGATGAATGAATGAATGAATGAATGAATGAATGAATGAATGAATGAATGAATGAATGAATGAATTAACAGCTTCAAGTAAGCAAAGACTTCAAAGAAAGAAATCAAAGAGGACTAACAAACAGACAAACAACCACACAAAACCAAATACACAGTAATTGCACTAAACTTGGCTTCTTTTTTAGCTGTGCCTAGTTTCTGCAGTCGCACTGAAGCCCATGATTTGTTTTTATAAGTATAATCAATCATTGTTTTTATATGGCCCATTTTCAGCACACATAGCCCATTAGTGGGGGCGTATCCATGCACGTGTAAGCAGAAGCGAGAAATGCACAGTAGAGAAATGTCGCCTCATAAGCGTCTCTATTTCTTCTTCTGCTAAATTATATTTTACCTTTTAGTATAATATACTTTGTAAAACTCATAAAAGCTGTTGCATTATAGAAAGTAGTACTATTGTGTTGTCTTTGGTACGGATGACAATTGAAGCCAGTTAATTTGCAAACTTACGTGTAAATATATAAATAGTTCAAAGAGGATATCTAATATTGAATTACTTATTAAAGGAAAACATGCCGATTTTTCATATGCTGCTGTATTTTGATGTACGGTAAAGAGTACATAATTTAGTTAGTGTTAAAGGAAGCCAAGATGATTATTGATTTACTACCCCGTTTCTACTCTGCTAATACACAGTTAACACATTTTAACACAATTGATACTGCAAAAGCGTTTCTGGTAATTAAATAGTAGATTAAAAGCTTAATTAACGAACCCAACTATTCATGACATCACAAACTGATATACTTTTTAACAGCAAAAATGTTCTACGAGAGTGTTGCGCGAACGAACACATCTGAACTGAGACGTACAGCACCTGTTTTTTGTGCAATGCGTTTCCGAAATGCAGGCAGTACAGTAGCAAAGATGTTCCACGAGCGTGTTGCACGTGTTTGCGAAAGCGAAAATTGTACAGTGCTACTGTAAGATATTCAGTGTGTTGTGCTGTGTCACGCGTCGAACGCGTGTAGTTCGTCACGAACGAACACATCTGAACTGAGACGTACAGCACCTGTTTTTTGTGCGATGCGTTTCCGAAATGCAGGCAACCAGCAAATGGTTTTAATATTTTAAAGAGTAGATTGTTTTAACCTGCAGTTTAAGTTTGGGTCCAGTTTTGTGCTAAAAAATCTTTCACGTAAGTCACTTTTAAAAACCAATTATATTCTATTTTTGCTATATAATCCATTTTAAATATCTTATATATTAACATATTTTGAGTTTAAAATGAGTCCTTTTGTTTCCCGCGTAAATATTAACACGTAGATCGTTAGACATTGAACACAAAATCTTTCCCACGTGACATGTTAATTACCCAAGATGATGTCTAATCATTTTCATTACACCATAATTACTTCATAGCGTCTGTAAACACGTGCATTATTACGATGTTCTTTAATTGATGAATCTCTCGAGAGATGTCGCTAGTGCCGAACAGAACGCAGAGCGTCATCGAGCAAAGACGAAGCCAGAGTCCATGTATTTTTCTGAATTTATTCAAATTCTTGCCGCTAGATGCCGCCAGTGATATACAGATTTATGGTGCCAATTCATCTATAGTTTTCATCGTACGTAGAACAAGGAATTTGAAGATTAAAGGAAAGGTCAAGCTTTTTAGGAGGTTAGGCTTATTCCAATACTCGCGAAAAATACTAGAAGGATCTAGTAATAAACTGTCGTGTAATTAGTAAAATCACTTTAAAGTTACGATCACTTCATGTTTGGACACCCCATTTTCAGCGCCCATTCTTCTTTCAATGACGTCATTCGTCTTGAAGAAAAGTAGCGCACTGTCAATCTTCATCAAAAGTATAATAAGTTCTTACAAAAAAATGGATAACCAATTTTGTAATGTTTTTGCGTGAACATTAGGTAAGCTGCAGAAGTTTGAATTAGTTTAACCAGCGGGATTACGGAAAGTCACGATGCGCTTACGGAAAGCCACGATGCGTTTACGAAAAGTCACGAAGTCTCCCAGTTACGTCACGATTTTCAAGTGAGTGGCAGCAACCACCACACCTGAAAATTTCTATTCAGAAGATCTTAAATTTCTGCTTTATAGGCTGTGCTTTGCAAATTTCTTTGTTATATTTTTCTTATTCTTAATAAGGGAAATTAGTTAAAATATTTACCTAAAGATCCAACAGTAAAACTACATTAAAATTACATTCTGATACACAAAAATTTTGGAGTATATAAAAACATCATTATTTAATAAACAATTACAAGAGTTTAAAACACGATATCTAAGATTATGTGAAAAATGCTCACTTTTTCAGAAGTTTGTGGCAGAGACATCGACCTGGTTTTTAATTTGTTGATTAGAATTAAACAAATACGTGGGAATATATATTGTCTAATTTGTTTTTATAGAAAAAAGTGCATAACGGTTAAGTTTACGAGTTGTTAATTAAAATGGTTTGCTGCTATTGAAATATATCATTTAGATTAATTCTTGACTTTCAATAAAAACCGCATAACTATTTGATTAAATGAGTGGCCACCCAAAATATAATTTATTGCAACTTACATGATTTGGCGTATTTACATTATTACTTTCTATCACAGCAGGACAACCAATCATTCACTTTATCTCATAGTTAATACAATAAACACAGAGTACCAATCCTAGATATATAAGCACATAACTAAAAAAACGATTGAAAAGAGGAAAAAAATAATCTAACGAATTACGCGGATCATTTGACGTTTGCTTGTAAGAACAGCAAGCGTCAAATGGTCACCTGTACAAGGGTGACGAAGGAATTTTTAACTTTAGAATGAAGCCCGTATAAATAATTCAAGGTTAACCTAGATGAACGACTCTAGGTAGATTTGCAAAGGTTGTAGAAACCGGAATAAACTAGTTTGCAATACTGTAAATGAAAGGGAATCCGTGACAGATTACATGTACATTTACACAAAATAACTTTAAAGTGGTTAATATCGTTTTCTATACAGATTGTAGAAGCTCAATACCTAAATCTGTATTGATTTTTACCATATCTGTGTAGTAAGCTGACTTTACAACTAATATTTTTAGCTTAAAAACGAAATGTGAAAGGTTAGAACAGAGCCTAGATTCGAACCACGGTCTTTCACTTATAAGATAAAAGCCATATCCACAAAACGCTAATCTATTCTTCCGCGGTGCTCTAAAAATCTTTCAATTCAATTCATTTCAATTTATTTATCTCTTTATAGTGTTGCAATGAAACATGATTAATAAAAGAATCTCTAATAAGTTTTGAAAAATGGTTAAAATGTATAGATAGATCTAGAACTAGAGAAAGGACAGCGAAAAGACTATAAAGTCACCTAGTCTGCTATCCTTTACCGAATATAGATAAAAAGATTTTTTAGACACTGGTGGGTATTAATGTTATCAGTTTAATTTAGGAAACATTAGCAGTTTTTAAAATTATGACATTTTCTATATAATCCAGAGAAAAGAATATACATGTAGTTTAATTAGCGGGCAACAAAATAAGGTCAATCTTGATTAAACTAAAAATTGCATTTAGATTTTATGTGAAATACAGGTCAAAATTATTATGAAATGATAAAAACACTTTGGGTTAATAATTCTATTAATCCTTGTGATAAAGTACTTCATTATTTTTACTGCAGATACACAATTTTAGAATACAAATGTTGTCTAGCAAAAGTGTTTTGATTGGATATTTCAAGTCCCGATTTGAGGGGCGCGTAGCATTTCTGTTGTTCAAAAACTCTCGCTTATGCAGCAACATTTCAACGACCCACTGCTAGTCCTTATCCATTATTTACGGGTAGGAACGGCGCGATTATTTCACTGCAGCTACACTCCACTTGCAAAGTACAGTTGCTTTTACAGTTCCCACCACATCAACCCACCCCCGCGGGACAGTGTCTAGAGTTCAAATGCACTAGCATGCTGTATCTACTGACAGGAAAACTGCTACCTGTCAAAGCAGGAATGAAGCACCAAAGTGATTCATAATAGCTATTACTTTGACGGGAGTATAAAAATTAATCCCGAAAAATACAGCTCGCACTTTGCACTTTGCTCGCACTTTGCACTAAGTTTTAGGCGTAGCTCTAGAGAAATTCGTGGCTAAGTAGATTATAGTTACTGTGTCTGAATTTTCAACATTCGTTTGACGATTCAAGCTTGGAAGTATGGTAAGTCGAACTCTAGCTGTTTTTAGTAATATGAAATCTTGCCGTAATTTTTGTACTTAATTATTTCACACTCAGTAAATGTTAATAGACGGGGTAAGGTATAAGATAGTCGTATAAACGCATCATACCAGTAAAAAATAAAGAGCTTGATGAACCTCCACTGGGTATCGAACCCTGGGCTCCTTTTATCGACGCAATTTCACAAAACTTTTCTAATTTCTATTGTAAGCTGCTATGCGTCTACAGTTGCTTCTGTACATTTCCACAACAATGCAGGTTTCATATAATTAGGTTTCTGTAAATTCAATAATTTAATTGGACTGGATAAAAGGGACATTAGCTTGTAACGCTTCCTTGATTTCTCAACAGAGGTCGCTACATTATGCATAATATATGGAGCACATAACAGCAGAATTACAGCAATTACGTCACCATTAGAGTCGTTACTCAATCTTTAGGTTTGAAAAAAATTACATCTAATAATTATTTTAATAAGAATTCTTCTGCTTGTATTTTAGCGTGAGTGTATCTCGATCCACGTGGGACAGGCTGGCGTGCAAATGAGCAATGCATGCTGGGAACTGTACTGTTTGGAGCACGGTATCCAACCCAACGGAGAAATGTCCACAGACAGTTATCTGATTCGTTTAACACTTTTTTCTCCGAAACCGGATCCGGAAAACACGTACCGAGAGTCGTGTTTGTCGACCTTGAACCGACTGTCATTGGTAGGTGTTCTGATCTCAGTTTAGTAGCAATACTTTACATCACATTAGTAGCAATCTTCACTTACAGTCTTACACAAACGTGTTTGATGCACAGGGAAGATGTCTACCATTGCACATAAGCGATAGCTGTGTTTGCTAAGTTTTGTAGGCAAGAAAAAATATATTTTGGATGGTAAATTAAAATGAGGTGTAATCAATTGTCCAGTTTTCCTTTAAATACTGAGTTTTGTATTGGATAAATAATGTTCGTTTTTCTAGATGAGATCAGAACTGGAACGTACCGTCAGCTTTTTCATCCAGAACAACTGATAACTGGTAAGGAAGATGCTGCCAACAATTATGCTCGTGGTCACTACACTATTGGTAAAGAGAAAATTGACGAAGTTCTGGACAGGATTCGAAAACTTGTCAGTATATAGACTTTATAATCAAGTGATTACTTTAATACCAATTAAAAAAGTAAACGTTGAACATTAAAAAAGCAGATGTTGAACATTGTTTGTACACATCCAAATACTGATAGCATCCATGCGTATATTTTCAGGCTGATCAATGCACCGGATTGCAAGGATTCCTCGTGTTTGTATGCTTGTTAAACTGTCTTTTTCAGACAACAGTAAGCTCGTTAAGCTGCTTTTTTTACACAGTAGGTTGCTGATTTTTTCATTTCTGATTTTCTTTCCAGGTTTCTACTGCCGTAGTTAAGCCCTACAATTCCATTCTCACAACTCACACGACACTTGAACACTCGGACTGCGCTTTTATGGTAGACAACGAGGCCATCTACGACATCTGCCGCCAAAAACCCGACATAGCCCGCCCCACCTACACCAACCTGAACCGCTTGATCGGACAGATAGTATCTTCCATAACCACCTCTCTAAGATTCGACGGAGCTCTAAACGTCGACTTGACAGAATTTCAAACCAACTTGGTACCTTATCCAAGAATTCACTTTCCCATGGTGACCTATGCACCGATCATATCAGCAGAGAAGGCTTACCACGAGCAATTGACCGTGTCCGAAATCACCAACTCATGTTTTGAAGCCAACAATCAAATGGTGAAATGTGATCCACGGCATGGAAAGTACATGGCCTGTTGCCTTCTGTTCCGCGGCGACATTGTGCCAAAAGACGTGAACGCTGCCATTGCCACCATCAAGACGAAGCGGACCATCCAGTTTGTTGACTGGTGTCCAACTGGTGTCAAGGTCGGAATCAACTACCTACCGCCCACTGTCGTCCCGGGTGGCGACCTGGCCAAAGTCCAACGGGCCGTCTGCATGTTGAGCAACACCACGGCAATTGCCGAGGCCTGGGCTCGTCTTGACCACAAGTTTGACCTGATGTATGCAAAACGTGCTTTTGTCCATTGGTAAGTCAGAGAAGGCATGGAGGAGGGAGAATTCTCGGAGGCTCGGGAAGGTCTGGCTGCTCTGGAAAATGATTATGAGGAAGTTGGAGCCGACGGAGCTTTGGATGATGAAGAAGATGATGAATATTAAGCTATTAGTCAGTTAAAACTCATGGCTTAATACTCATCATCATCATCACCATCATCATCATCATTTGAACTGTTAGCCCACATGTTTCTACTGCACTGTTGGTACGTCGGAGAAATCTCAAACGGCTCCAACTTCTTCGTAATCCTTTTCAAGGGCAGCTGGGTGCTTTAGAGAAGGACTATGAAGAAGTTGGAGCCGATGCTTCATCATCCAAACTGTTAACCCACATGTTTCTGCTGCACTGTCTAATCACTGGTAGCCAAAAATTGACGAATCATTTTGTGTTCATTGATTTAAAGATTGCACTGTATTAACCCACATAATTATTATTCTGTTTGGCGAGTTTAAAATCAATAAAAAGTAACGACAGTTTTGCAGAAAAAAAGTTGTTTAGAATTTGTCACAACATTAAGAATGCTGCCTATCATTAATTTTGGTAACGGTCACTCGTGCACCGTAGAAGAAGAATAAAAAGTTACAAAATGAAGCAAACTTTTTTGGCAAAATGTCAAGTGTGAGTCAAGAAAGAAAAAACATCAAATTTCTTGAGTACCTACTAAGACTTTACCAAGCATCAGTGGTGAGTTGTGTACAGGTACTGTGGAACAGCAGCACCCCCTATCAGTGGTGAGTTGTGTACAGGTACTGTGGAATAGCAGCACCCCCTATCAGTGGTGAGTTGTGTACAGGTACTGTGGAACAGCAGCACCCCCTATCAGTGGTGAGTTGTGTACAGGTTCTTATACCAGCACAGCAATCTTATATGATCCTATAATCCCAGGTAAATCTTCAAGGTAGAACTTCAGTCTAGCCGCAAGAAATGTCCAGAACCATGTTATACAATAAATGTTGTAGCTGACGGAATGTCCAAAAAACAAAACTTCTAATTCCGCATTGGCTTGCTAACGGTTATTTATTCCGGGAAAAAAAATAAATCAAAATAGGCGTGAATATCCTTATTATATTTAGGTGTGAAAATCATTACACATCATTAAATCATTACAAAATGAATTACAAAACATTACAGATTACAAAAAACTGTAAATGTAGTGTTGCAAAGTAGAAATGTTGCATCAAATAGAAATTAAACTTTGAACTTACGTATATTGGCCAGCTCTGGCATTTAAATCTTAAAAGCATCAACAAACTGCAAGTCACAAGTCACATTTATTTTCACAAGATCAAATCAGGCTATATTAAGCAGAATCTAGACAGAGTGACACTCTTACTGTCATATTGCTTTCTGTATAAAGAAAGATAAATCACCTGAGTATATAAGTATGCAGTCCAAATTTATAGCAAGTAATTTATTCAAGGCCTAAAAGGTGGCAGCACATTACAGTATCATTATCCCCAGCAATGCTATTATTCAACGACAGGAGTTAAATACATTTTGATTTGAGTTCAACTTCATTATACGTCTTTGACAAAGGCCGGGCGATTTTAGTTTAACGAGGAAACGACAAAAGACAATTGTGTGGCAACAGAAACGAATTAACGAGTTATTATAACCCAAACATGTTCTGAGCAAGAAAATAATAAAGAAATTAATGTGACGGGTTTGAACCAACATCCTTACGATTATGTGTCGTGACGGCTGTACGTCACACACATAAAACAGATCGAAGTTAAAAGAAATTTACGTTCTCGGGAAGCCAAAGTGTCTGCCTGTCTACTTTAATGTTTTCGACCAAGTGGCTTCATTTCCGAGTCTCGTTGTGGCTTGAAGCCAGGTTTTATTGATTTCATCTCCCTGTCGGTTCTCACAATTATTCTGCTTTTCTCATGGTGCGTGCCACGTCCAAATGCAGCATCAGATTAGTAAGAGCTGAGTGCAAATGCAGTTTGTGCTCAACTGCTTGTGTATGACGTATTTAGAGTGAAATTTGCAGCAGAAATGTTTTATGGAGAAGAAAATAGACAAGGGACAATGAAATGTGCAATTGCAGTTACGTGTACAATGTAAAACCTGAGAGAAAAGGTGTTGAAATACAGGTATACTCATAAGGTAAAACGTAATAGCTTTTTTAACAATGAAATGTGCAATTGCAGTTACGTGTACAATGTAAAACCTGAGAGAAAAGGTGTTGAAATACAGGTATACTCATAAGGTAAAACGTAATAGCTTTTTTAGCAATGAAATGTGCAATTGCAGTTACGTGTACAATGTAAAACCTGAGAGAAAAGGTGTTGAAATCCAGGTATACTCATAAGGTAAAACGTAATAGCTTTTTTAACAATGAAATGTGCAATTGCAGTTACGTGTACAATGTAAAACCTGAGAGAAAAGGTGTTGAAATCCAGGTATACTCATAAGGTAAAACGTAATAGCTTTTTTAGCAATGAAATGTGCAATTGCAGTTACGTGTACAATGTAAAACCTGAGAGAAAAGGTGTTGAAATACAGGTACATTCATAAGGTAAAACGTAATAGCTTTTTTAACAATGAAATGTGCAATTGCAGTTACGTGTACAATGTAAAACCTGAGAGAAAAGGTGTTGAAATCCAGGTATACTCGTAAGGTAAAACGTAATAGCTTTTTTAGCAATGAAATGTGCAATTGCAGTTACGTGTACAATGTAAAACCTGAGAGAAAAGGTGTTGAAATCCAGGTATACTCATAAGGTAAAACGTAATTGGTTTTTTAACAATGAAATGTGCAATTGCAGTTACGTGTACAAGGTAAAACCTGAGAGAAAAGGTGTTGAAATACAGGTATACTCATAAGGTAAAACGTAATAGCTTTTTTAGCAATGAAATGTGCAATTGCAGTTACGTGTACAATGTAAAACCTGAGAGAAAAGGTGTTGAAATCCAGGTATACTCATAAGGTAAAACGTAATAGCTTTTTTAGCAATGAAATGTGCAATTGCAGTTACGTGTACAATGTAAAACCTGAGAGAAAAGGTGTTGAAATACAGGTACATTCATAAGGTAAAACGTAATTGGTTTTTTAACAATGAAATGTGCAATTGCAGTTACGTGTACAATGTAAAACCTGAGAGAAAAGGTGTTGAAATCCAGGTATACTCATAAGGTAAAACGTAATAGCTTTTTTAACAATGAAATGTGCAATTGCAGTTACGTGTACAATGTAAAACCTGAGAGAAAAGGTGTTGAAATACAGGTACATTCATAAGGTAAAACGTAATTGGTTTTTTAACAATGAAATGTGCAATTGCAGTTACGTGTACAATGTAAAATCTGAGAGAAAAGGTGTTGAAATACAGGTACATTCATAAGGTAAAACGTAATTGGTTTTTTAACAATGAAATGTGCAATTGCAGTTACGTGTACAATGTAAAACCTGAGAGAAAAGATGTTGAAATACAGGTACATTCATAAGGTAAAACGTAATTGGTTTTTTAACAATGAAATGTGCAATTGCAGTTACGTGTACAATGTAAACTCTGAGAGAAAAGGTGTTGAAATACAGGTACATTCATAAGGTAAAACGTAATTGGTTTTTTAACAATGAAATGTGCAATTGCAGTTACGTGTACAATGTAAAACCTGAGAGAAAAGGTGTTGAAATACAGGTACATTCATAAGGTAAAACGTAATTGGTTTTTTAACAATGAAATGTGCAATTGCAGTTACGTGTACAATGTAAAATCTGAGAGAAAAGGTGTTGAAATACAGGTACATTCATAAGGTAAAACGTAATTGGTTTTTTAACAATGAAATGTGCAATTGCAGTTACGTGTACAATGTAAAATCTGAGAGAAAAGGTGTTGAAATACAGGTACATTCATAAGGTAAAACGTAATTGGTTTTTTAACAATGAAATGTGCAATTGCAGTTACGTGTACAATGTAAAACCTGAGAGAAAAGGTGTTGAAATCCAGGTATACTCATAAGGTAAAACGTAATAGCTTTTTTAACAATGAAATGTGCAATTGCAGTTACGTGTACAATGTAAAACCTGAGAGAAAAGGTGTTGAAATCCAGGTATACTCATAAGGTAAAACGTAATAGCTTTTTTAACAATGAAATGTGCAATTGCAGTTACGTGTACAATGTAAAACCTGAGAGAAAAGGTGTTGAAATCCAGGTATACTCATAAGGTAAAACGTAATAGGTTTTTTAACAATGAAATGTGCAATTGCAGTTATGTGTACAATGTAAAACCTGAGAGAAAAGGTGTTGAAATCCAGGTATACTCATAAGGTAAAACGTAATAGGTTTTTTAACAATGAAATGTGCAATTGCAGTTACGTGTACAATGTAAAACCTGAGAGAAAAGGTGTTGAAATCCAGGTATACTCATCAGGTAAAACGTAATAGCTTTTTTAACAGTGAAACGTGCAATTGCAGTTACGTGTACAAGGTAAAACCTGAGAGAAAAGGTGTTGAAATCCAGGTATACTCATAAGGTAAAACGTAATAGCTTTTTTAACAATGAAATGTGCAATTGCAGTTACGTGTACAATGTAAAACCTGAGAAAAAAGGTGTTGAAATCCAGGTATACTCATAAGGTAAAACGTAATAGCTTTTTTAACAATGAAATGTGCAATTGCAGTTACGTGTACAATGTAAAACCTGAGAAAAAAGGTGTTGAAATCCAGGTATACTCATAAGGTAAAACGTAATAGCTTTTTTAACGAAATTAATTCTTCTTCTCACCTGTGCGAGTTTTCTATATACTGACAGAGGCGTAGGAGGTGGGTGGGTGGGGGGTGGCGGGTTATGGGGGGTGTTGTCGGGGGTTAAACTTTCCTGGGTACATGAATTGCACGTTTTCAGGGCAAATAATTCCGTTTTAAAACTTAAAAATTTAAGATTTCAATATTTAAAAATCACATTAAGCCTACTTCTTTTTCCTGCCTATAATTAAAGTGTTTGCATAATTACCATATTCGCCAACAGAGTGCAGCACACTGTAGTGGTAACAATATTGTCTGTTTTTATTGTGCGCACGCGCATTTGCTGCAGCTAAAACATTCAGTGTACCACAGCAACGCATCTTAACAACAACTGTCACGTGACGTATGGGTAAAGCAGAGCTGTTTGCTGCATCAGTTCAGTAACTTCAATTGTTTTACGTAGACTTTACTTAATTATGCATTAGTCTGTGCATAGAGTGATTTACTAGCAGGATCTTGCTTGGGAACAAGAAAAAATGAACTAGGTAAGGTTCTAGCTAGCTGACAAAACTGTTACTATTACACTAGCATGGGCTGCGAGGCGTTGTCAAGTGTACACAAATGCGTTCTCTGGTACACTTAACCTTTGACCTTTTCACAATCATCATCAATCGCTGGAACTGTGAAAAGGCTTATTGTTATGATTATCTACATGTTTCCTATTGAAAGATTAATACTAATTTGAGAATTGCTTGTCTGCATCATCAAACTTTTGTCTTTCAGTTCACGTGTACTACTTCGATAAGAAGCCAAACAAGACAAAAATGCCAAGCAAATGATTGTCAGTATGGCTTCTGCAAATGTGGATGCGGCGACCACAGGTAAGTGAAGCCATGTTATGCATTTAAGAACAGCAGCAACCACTACGCCTGAAAATTTCTATTCAAATGTAGTATATTTTAAATTTTTGCTTTATAAGCAGTTCTTTGCAAATTTCGTTGTTATATTTTTCCAAGTTTAAGTGACAACAGTAAAATAAACGCATCATACTGAGTGACTTGTTTTTTCATTTAACACACCACAAACAGTTTAAGTGATAACAGTAAAATAAACCCAACATACTGAGTGACTTGTTCTTTCCTTTAGCACACCACAAATAGTTTAAGTGATAACAGTAAAATAAACCCAACATGCTGAGTGACTTGTTCTTTCCTTTAGCACACCACAAACAGTTTAAGTGATAACAGTAAAATAAACCCATCATACTGAGTGACTTGTTTTTTCATTTAACACACCACAAACAGTTTAAGTGATAACAGTAAAATAAACCCAACATACTGAGTGATTTGTTCTTTCCTTTAGCACACCACAAATAGTTTAAGTGATAACAGTAAAATGAACCCAACATGCTGAGTGATTTGTTCTTTCCTTTTGCACACCACAAACAGTTCAAGTGATAACGGTAAAATAAACCCAACATGCTGAGTGACTTGTTCTTTCCTTTAGCACACCACAAGCAGTTTAAGTGATAACAGTAAAATAAACGCAACATACTGAGTGACTTGTTCTTTCCTTTAGCACACCACAAACAGTTTAAGTGATAACAGTAAAATAAACCCAACATGCTGAGTGACTTGTTCTTTCCTTTAGCATACCACAAACAGTTTAAGTGATAACAGTAAAATAAACCCAACATACTGAGTGACTTGTTCTTTCCTTTAGCACACCACAAACAGTTTAAGTGATAACAGTAAAATAAACCCAACATACTGAGTGATTTGTTCTTTCCTTTAGCACACCACAAATAGTTTAAGTGATAACAGTAAAATGAACCCAACATGCTGAGTGATTTGTTCTTTCCTTTTGCACACCGCAAACAGTTCAAGTGATAACGGTAAAATAAACCCAACATGCTGAGTGACTTGTTCTTTCCTTTAGCACACCACAAGCAGTTTAAGTGATAACAGTAAAATAAACGCAACATACTGAATGACTTGTTCTTTCCTTTAGCACACCACAAACAGTTTAAGAGATAACAGTAAAATAAACCCAACATACTGAGTGACTTGTTCTTTCCTCTAGCACACCACAAACAGTTTAAAAGATAACAGTAAAATAAATCCAACACACTGAGTGACTTGTTCTTTCCTTTACCACACCACAAACAGTTTAAGAGATAACAGTAAAATAAACCCAACATACTGAGCGACTTGTTCTTTCCTCTAGCACACCACAAACAGTTTAAGAGATAACAGTAAAATAAATCCAACACACTGAGTGACTTGTTCTTTCCTTTACCACACCACAAACAGTTTAAGTGATAACAGTAAAATAAACCCAACATACCGAATGACTTGTTCTTTCCTTTAGCACACCACAAACAGTTTAAGAGATAACAGGAAAATAAACCCAACATACTGAGTGACTTGTTCTTTCCTGTAGCACACCACAAACAGTTTAAGAGATAACAGTAAAATAAATCCAACACACTGAGTAACTTGTTCTCTCGTTTAAAGCTAATGAAGTATTTTCAGTATTCTTCACTGTAACACAACCCCATCAATAACCCTGCGCCACGCTTCATTGACCACAATGAAAGAAGTTTCAAAATTAGAAACGCACAGAAATAAATCAGCGTGTCGTGAAACCCGTAATGAGTCTTTCCTACAGTTTGAATACACTGCACCCGGCACTGCATCTAATTGAACTTGGTTGTTACAGGACCGGTACCTAGTTCGTTGTTAAGAGCGAGTATTCAGAATGGGTTGTCTCAGTTTATCAGCAGGCCTAATTTTTTATGGTCACATTATTCAGAATGGTTTGTCTGAAATTGCCAGTAATTTAGTAATTTTTATTCTAACTCTTTTGCTTCTTCAATGTTATTTTTATTTTGCAGGTAACGCCACACACCGGCCTTCACCGGAAGCTGCGCGTAAGTACCGCTTTAACTATTTTTCTGTAAACTTGAACACAGCTCAAGTTGGTATTCAGTAGGTAAAGACTCAGTTAAGCCCATTTCACACTGAGGACTCAAGGAAAAATGAGGCACGGAATGTTTTCATGAAGTCAGAAAATATTTAGAAAATTTCCGATTTTTCTTGAAATTCTATGCAGTAAGAAAGTTCATTTCATTTCACAGTGAAACCTCGCGGTTTTTTTCAGGCGTTCCGGTTAGCAGCAGCCACTTTGCGAGTTTTTATACTGTATAACTAGGTCTAAATTAAGTTATACTTGCCATATTTCTCATATACAAAGTTTAATTAATAATGTTAGTCAATGTAATGTGAGAACTGATTGTTTTTTTAGCAAAGTTCTACTAATCACTTCAAAATCTGAAAATATACGTATATAAATTAAATATGTACGTTTATTATTATTATTTTGCATGAATATAACTATCGATGTTGCATTAATAGAACATAAAATCATCAGACTGTTAAAATAGAGATTAAATCTTATAATTATATGCTAAAATGTGTTAATTGTTGTTCGTTAAATAAGAAAGAAGTAATTGAGTAGTTAAATTTAAGACTGAATTCCGCGAGGATGGAGTACAGTATTCCTATCACGTGGCAAAATTCCTCACGAGGAGGACGCATAGCTTCTAGCTGACAGCAGAATTCATCACGAGGAAGTTTGCCTCGCGTCCTCGCTGTGAAATGCGTCATAAAAAACAATGTATTTCATTTTCGTGAGGAATGACGCAAGGAATTTCTCCTCGAGGAATTTTGCCGTCTTCAGTGTGAAATGGGCCTTAGTGTGAATGTTTGTGAGGAAACGGATCCCATCTTAAACTATTGCTCAAACGAATCTGATTAAATATTGAAATCAACGGATTGACTGCATTAAATTTCAATTACGGCGTAATTAATTCTAATTTAAAGCATTAAAATTAATTTCAAAGTTTCATTATAACTTTATAAATATTTAATAATAAAGTTGAAATCATTGTTTACTTCACAGTATAATGTCAAATGAAAACCGGACGATTGTGTAAACATTAGTTCAAAATAAAGTATTCTTTAAAATACTGAAAACTACAATAACTTTTTTTAAAATAAAAACGGAGATTATTCAAAAATTACCTCGGATAGTTAAATTTTGTTAAACTTTCAAAGCTATACGCGGCTCAGCGAATCCATTAAGACTGGCCACGGTGCTTTTTGTCACATTCGCGCGGCCGACAAATATGTGCTGTACCGTGATAAGTGTTACCATCAACTCCAGTGTTCATCTTTGACATCAGTGTGACGTAGAGCTCATTTTCGTGACTTCACATCAACGTCTTATAGCAGCTTTCCCTTATGCAAACATGCTTGACGCACGGGGAAGATGTCTACAAGTGTACAATCTGTGGTTAGTTTGTGACGTAAGCGACAACTGTGTTCGGTTCCGGTTAATTGACTTTCCAAGGCAGTTATTCAAATATTAAAAAAATTGCTAACTTTTATAGACAAGAAAATGTATATTTTGGATAGTAAATTAAAATGAGATTGAGTCTAAATAATCGTTCGTTTTTCCTTTAATTTTGTAAATATTTCATCAATCTCACAATTATGTTTCCTGTAATTTGAGACAGATTGAAAGTCGCCGTTTGCACGTGCTATAACTAACGTTGACGTACACACGTTTAATAATCTTACAATTTGTTCTGATTGGAGGAAATCATAAAGTAATCTGATTGGTTCATAATTTTGTAACTCCTGCCGGACGCGTACTAACCCTTGCTGAATATTTACTACCAGAAAAAAATTAAAAAAAGGCTGCACAATTATTACTGCAAAAACATTTCTGCAAAAACTTAATTAACGTTTAATGACATCACAAACTAACATTTTCAGCAGCAAAAATATTCCACGAGCGTGTTGCACGTGTTTACAAAAGTGAAAATTGAAGTGCAGTGCTACTGTAAAGTGTTCAGTGTGTTGCACTAAAACTAGGCAAGTTTTAAGATAAAATTCAAATTTTGAATTTATCGCTGTGTTCACGCATGAGCTGTCGAACGTGTCTCGTCACAAACTAGCACATCCGAACTGAGAGGCACAGCACCTGTTTTTTGTGCAATGCGTTTGCGATACTCAGGGGCTAGTGCCCGTGTAACTAGCAAATGGCGAAATATATGTAACAGTGAAGAACTAGTGGCGCGAACGCGAAATCGTGTTTGACTGGTAATAATTCTTTTACGTAAGTCATTCTTGAAAAAAATGGTGTGTTTCCTTTCAACATTTTAAAGAGTAGATTGTTTTGACCTACAGTTTAAGATCGGGTGTATATTGTCACTAGTCCTGCTAGGCTAGTACACGTTTGTGGACAAAAACCTTCCAGAAATAAAGAAAATATTCCGAGATTGTGCAAATGGCAAGTCGATCTAGCTAAGAGCTTTCTCAAGTCGAACGTAACGCAATTATCCACGAGCTTAAGTTGCAGGAAAATGGGTCGGCAACTCCCCCGGCTATAACTCAATGACTGACCCTATTAAATTTATATACAGGTGGCTTCTTTTCTACATTAGGAAGCCATGTATGGTGAGAAATTGACGCATAAGACACGTGTTGATTCACAGGTTTATTATCTCTTAATAACGACAACGAATAATACTAGCGATTAAAGAAAAGGTCAAGCCTTTTAGGAGGTTAGGCTTATTTCAATGTTCGCGAAAAATGTTAGAAGGATTTAGTAATAAAACTGCAATAAGCGTCTCGTGTAACGAGTAAAATCACTTTAATGCCGTGATCACTTCATGTTTGGATGCTCCCATTTTCAACAAGGTTTATATTGTCCAAATTACCGACCGTCAACATATCATTACTGGCAATTTCTACACCTTTTGTAATCTTTAAAAACAATTTAACTTTTGTTATGTGATTAGCCAAAAATGTTTTAAAGTATTGCCCCAAATTACGCAGGTGATCAATAAGTTGAATTTCACACCTAACTACATCATCCTCTGGTTTATCTAATGCTTTCATTAGCCCAGATTACGCAGGTGATCAATAAGTTGAATTTCACACCTAACTACATCATCCTCTGGTTTATCTAATGCTTTCATTGGTCCAGATTATGCAGCTGATGAATAAGTTGAATTTCACACCTAACTATATCATCCTCTGGTTTATCTAATGCTTTCATTGGCCCAGATTATGCAGCTGATCAGTAAGTTGAATTTCACACCTAACTACATCATCCTCTGGTTTATCTAATGCTTTCATTGGCCCAAATTATGCAGCTGATGAATAAGTTGAATTTCACACCTAACTACATCATCCTCTGGTTTATCTAATGCTTTCATTGGCCCAGATTATGCAGCTGATGAATAAGTTGAATTTCACACCTAACTACATCATCCTGTGGTTTATCTAATGCTTTCATTGGCCCAGATTATGCAGCTGATGAATAAGTTGAATTTCACACCTAACTACACCATCCTTTGGTTAATCTGACGCTTTCATTGGTCCAGATTATGCAGCTGATGAATAAGTTGAATTTCACACCTAACTACATAATCCTCTGGTTTACCTAACGCTTTCATTGGTCCAGAGTACGCAGATAATGAATAAGTTGAATTTCACACCTAACTACATCATCCTCTGGTTTATCTAATGCTTTCATTGGCCCAGATTATGCAGCTGATCAGTAAGTTGAATTTCACACCTAACTACATTATCCTCTGGTTTATCTAATGCTTTCATTGGCCCAGATTATGCAGCTGATGAATAAGTTGAATTTCACACCTAACTACATCATCCTCTGGTTTATCTAACGCTTTCATTGGTCCAGAGTACGCAGATGATGAATAAGTTGAATTTCACACCTAACTACATCATCTTCTGGTTTATCTAATGCTTTCATTGGCCCAGATTCGCAGGTGATCAATAAGTTGAATTTCACACTTAACTACATCATCCTCTGGTTTTATCTAATGCTTTCATTAAAAATTTGCTGACAATAGACGAGAACTGTAAATCGATTGGGGGTAAACCACATATTAATTCTGATTCAGTTTTAGGCGGATTGTATTTAACACCAACGGCTGTTTTGTGTATATCATATATAAGGTCGTCGAAAGTCTGTATTTTTGAATCTAGCCAGGATGTAGCGGCGTACAATAACGTTGGCAAAACAGTGATTTTAGCTAAAGCAACGATCGTGGCCATCTTTAATCCTTTATATTTAAAACATAATTTTTTTGATTTTAAGTCATTTATTCCAGGCTTTCTGTCTCGTAGTAGTTACGTGCGCCTCAAATTTAAGTTCATTATCAACATTTACTCCTAATACATTAAATCTATTCACATATTTAATTTGTTCATTTCCAAACATTAGATTTGGGGGGGGGGGGGGTTGGCTCGTATTTTAACTTCAATGAGTTTTTGCACATTATGGCTTCTGTTTTATTCTCAGTGCAGTTAATATTCATATGCCACATGTTACACCACTTAAACAAATTATCACATTGCTATTGTGATGCTCTATAAGCCTCATTCATCGTGTTGCCTGCTGCTAGAAATATGCTGTCGTCAACATATTTAAATTTATGAAAGTTATCTGTCTCAATTGTTTGCAACATAACCGAAACATAGAGCACAAATAAAATTGGGGACAGCACAGTACCTTGGGGTAACCCTGTATAAGCCTCATTCATTGTGCTGCCTGCTGCTAGAAATGTGCTGTCGTCAACATATTTAAATTTATGAAAGTTATCTGTCTCAATTGTTTGCAACATAACCGAAACATAGAGCACAAATAAAATTGGGGACAGCACAGTACCTTGGGGTAACCCTGTATAAGCCTCATTCATTGTGCTGCCTGCTGCTAGAAATGTGCTGTCGTCGGCATATTTAAATTTATGAAAGTTATCTGTCTCAATTGTTTGCAACATAACCGAAACATAGAGCACAAATAAAATTGAGGACAGCACAGTACCTTGGGGTAACCCTGTATAAGACTCATTCATTGTGCTGCCTGCTGCTAGAAATGTGCTGTCGTCGGCATATTTAAATTTATGAAAGTTATCTGTCTCAATTGTTTACAACATAACCGAAACATAGAGCACAAATAAAATTGGGGACAGCACAGTACCTTGGGGTAACCCTGTATAAGCCTCATTCATTGTGCTGCCTGCTGCTAGAAATGTGCTGTCGTCGGCATATTTAAATTTATGAAAGTTATCTGTCTCAATTTTTTGCAACATAACCGAAACATAGAGCACAAATAAAATTGAGGACAGCACAGTACCTTGGGGTAACCCTGTATAAGCCTCATTCATTGTGTTGCCTGCTGCTAGAAATGTGCTGTCGTCGGCATATTTAAATTTATGAAAGTTATCTGGCTCAATTGTTTGCAACATAACCGAAACATATAACACAAATAAAATTGGGGACATCACAGTACCTTGGGGTAACCCCATCTGACAAGAGTATTTGTTCGACAGGTGATTATTAACTTTTAAACAAATTCTACGGTCTCTTAGAAATGCTACACCGAGGTCTAACATACTGCCCCGTGAGCCTTCGTCATAGAACTTCCAGATTAAATAGTCTAACTACACGCTGTCGAATGCTTTTTTAAAGTCGCAAAACACCACAATGCAGTATTCTCCTCCATTAATTTACTTTGCAGTTTTGAAATTAGCCTCGTCAGATATCGGGTTGTACTACCCCCTGGTCGAAATCCTACTTGCTGCACGTCTAACAAGTTGTTTTTGCTAAGAAAGAGTCACAATCTGCTTGAGAGAAAACGAGAGAGAGAGAGAGAGAGAGAGAGAGAGAGAGAGAGAGAGAGAGAGAGAGAGAGAGAGAGAGAGAGAGAGAGAGAGAGAGAGAGAGAGAGAGAGGGAGAGAGAGAGAGAGAGAGAGAGAGAGAGAGAGAGAGAGAGAGAGAGAGAGAGAGAGAGAGAGAGAGAGAGAGAGAGAGAGAGGGAGGGAGAGAGAGAGAGAGAGAGGGAAGAGAGAGAGAGAGAGAGAGAGAGAGAGAGAAGAGAGAGAGAGAGAGAGGAG